>JARKIC010001319.1:0-132156 GCA_029378375.1 Mycena olivaceomarginata | reverse complement strand
TCACTTCCGGCCATCTCCGTCTTTCCGGCCTTCCGTCCTTCCGGCCTTTTCCAACACGGATATAACAGTTGCCCTCATATCTTCAAACATGGCCCGCAACAAGGTGCGTGTTCTGAGCTTTGGGCCACTTCGCCACTCATCGGCCGTCGAAAGAAAACTTCCGCAAATCCACTGGCGGCAAGTGCAGGCCACACCCCGCTAGTGGATACTGACTCCTTGTCACCGACATGAAGGCTCCCGTCGTACGACTTCCCTGCATGACTCCACTTCCGCAACCAACACAACCCAAATCGCATCCGCACCGCGCCGCACTGTGGCTTGCGCGAAATTCGCAAATACAAGAAGGATACCTCTCTCTTGATCCCGAAGACGTGTTTCAGCGTCTAGTTAAAGAGATTGCGGGAGACTATCAGGTGTGTATTCATGCTTATAACAGCGCGACGTCGCGCTGACGCATCTGCCTCGAGCTGGATGTCCGATTCCAATCTTCCGTGCTTGCGGCGCTTCAGGAGGCTGCCGAGACGTGCGTTTTTTATTTTTTGAACCAAGCAATTCAATGCAAAATAACAGTGATTCAATATATTGTTTCCGTGTCGAAGACACCATGCGAGTGGCTCAACACACGCACCGTGAAACATGTTCGTGCCACCTATCCGAAGAATCGCGCGCATAACATATTATTACCAGTCAACCTAGAGACATGCGCTGCTGGTGCTCCGCGTTCACGGCGACAGTTCTTGAATGCACGCAAAACCCACATGTCCGGATTTTGTACTGGACTCTATCCTCCTGAATGCTGATTTATATTTGTAGCTCACATAAACTCAGGGTAGAAAAAAACTCTATCTATAAACATCAACGGCTCGCTATAACCATTCGCTGCTCAAACATTATCGACTAGTATCTATACATCGCAGTAGTATATTCTGTATCGCAACCAAAAATACACGGCTATTCGCCCTTACATAAATTAACGGTACATCAGCGGTCCTTGCAACGAATGTACAAGGTAGGCCATGTGGAAAGTGAGTATTCACCCTATCCCTAGATGGGCATGGACAATCGACGTAGCATGCATATATTGTACGGCTTCCAATGAAGCGCATGTAGTGGCTGTGCACATGACACGTACGAGTCACTTCGGGAATTGCCGAAACTGATCGCTCATTAACCGTTCTTTAATGATATCCCTACGAAACCTGTGCAACATCCCCCTATATCCTCGCTGCTTCTTTCTTTCTCTCGTCTTCTGCCACAATTATCCCCCTTTGTCGACAGCAATATCCACGGTATACACATCCCATGTAAGGATGGACACGGGTCGCGGTACAAACCCGCGGGTTTGCACCCGCGGGTGTGTGCGGGTACGGGTACGGGTCGTGATTTTAGACCCGTGCTCAACCCGCGTACCCGACCCGTGTACCCGCGAGTTTTTGGACATTCATTATTTGGCTGTTGGTATGCGATACTAGTTGCTTCAATTCAATTCCATCCTCATGCTGCACATAGCACTTCACCCCAGCTCCAAGCTGGAGTATTTCCGCATCAACAAGGTCAGCAAGACAGCAAATTCAACCGTTGAGACGAAGGTTTGCACCCAGTTCAACCTCCATCAAGAGCGCACAGCAGAGAAAAAACTTGAATGTGTGGGATTGTTGAGTAGTCTAAATTTACCGTACTGTATTTGACACTAAAATATCGTTTATCTTGGAAGTTCCAACCAATTTGGGGGACCCGCGGGTAACCCGTACGGGTTTTAGACCCGACCCGCACACGGGTACGGTTTTTGCGGGTCCGGGTACGGGTAGGCCCGAAGGTACCCGCGGGTGTACCCGTGTCCATCCTTAATCCCATGACCCACTACGCACTGCACCGTTCCACTTTCGAAATCTTCCACAGTTGTGCACTGTATGCTTTGTCCGTCTGTGTGCACCTTTTTCGTCTTCATTGTGCCTTGAGCCCGCTCCGAAATTCTCAAGCTCTCCGGCGCAGCCTTCCTCTCAACTTTTGATCTAAACTCCCCGGTGAGCTTTCGCATGCCCAATATGTCGATAGTACCACAGCCTTTCAATAACAGCTGACCCCTGCGCAGTTGTTCTGTACTGGGCGCAGTTCACCGCAGTTGCAATTAGATTACTATCAAGCCGGGGAGCCACGTAGTCCCGCATCGCATTCTTTCTACTTAAAACAGCTGCTGCTGTCCTCTCATGCCCTCCTGCCCTCTTCCCATACCACCAATAGACAGCCATATTGTTCAAATATTTATCTGCTTTAATCCGTCAAGTGTGGATTCCTCTCAAGTGCATGTTTGCAAGCTCTCAAGGCTGGATAAATGTTGGCTCAAGTGCTCCAATGGAATCGCTCAAGATCTGGATATCTATGGGGCTTATGGACGTCTCATTTGTGCTGGATTATCCCCCAATTTCCGCAATGTTACGATGCGTACTGCTTGCTGCAAACCAGGGAACCAACCTGGATCAGCGAGTCTGGTTCGTTCCGATAGCAACGATTAATTCCCGGTATTAGTTGTGGTGAGGCCTATCATTCCTCTGGTTTATGAATCACTTATGATCATCATCATCGCGAACCAGCAGGGTTCTGGACAAGATTTCAATGCTGTGGTCAGTTTCATTATCTTTCCAGATCATGTGGTTCTTACACTGTGTTTCCAAAATTCATTCAGCTCCGAATTTTGATCAATAAATGGCCTCGCTGTTCCACCTGGAGCATTTCTGTCCGCTGTGCTTTTTTTTTTCCCCGTCAATTTGTACTGTTGATATAATCGTTCCAGGAAATTAATCTGCGCGGGCTGGACTAGCTATTGACTTCGAACATGCACCATGGTCCGTAGTAGTGGGGTTAATTTGATTCAGATTCTATTTTCTCATTTTGTTGCAGGACACGCATTTCTTTTCGGTGCTGCGAAGGCTATGGCTCACTTTCACCTTTTAGTCTCCAAAATCCTCACAAAATGATTCTACAACATGTGAGTCCGGATTCTTGCCTGTCCTTGAGCCTCCCTCAGTTTCCGTCCTCACCAACTCGATTCTGGACTCCAACTGTAACCTCCCAAATCTGTGAAGCTATTAACCTACTCTTCTGACCGTTTCTCCTTCACTGCGAATGGTGGACTACATATATTGCGCCATTACTGTCCTGTACATTGCAGTTCAAATTAATTTGTTGTCTTGATGCCGGAGCGAAGCGGAGGTCTGTCTTGTCATTTATACGAACACCATGTATTTTCACCTACTATGATATTCCGCCCAATCCGGTACAGCAGACAGCGTTCACCGGCTCACTTAAACGACTTCATGTCCTAAAGTAAGCATCCTGCGGAATATTTTCAAATTCTATGTGATATTTAACGAGAGCGAAGCAAGACGATAGGAATGCGAGAATTCGACCAGGAATCCCTCCCACGAAGCTGGAGGTGGTGGTTTGAAGCCAACGAGAAGGTGCGTCCATTCCATATGTCCAGACATTTTAACATGACGGCGTAACGAATTCCCACTCGAGGCGCCCGTTCCTCCTTGGACCATTGGGGCTGCCATTATGTACAAAAGGTATGTAAGGCCCATGTCAAGGCAAAAGCCGCGCATCCGAGCGATGTACCACCCCATAACTCATGGTATGCTCCAAGAGCAATGTCTCAGTCTATGTGCAACTCGAGTGAAGGTACTGCCCGCCAACAGCCCGGTGTCCCCCGCAAGACACCCTCGAGTGCAAGACCTACGATCCGTGAGCCACAAGGTGGCGCACCGCCCGAACGAACATCAACGAAAGGTAATAAAAATGACATACAGCATGAATGGAAGATGCCAAAACCGTTCCAACAAGAAGAACTTCGTTTGGAGCTTCTTGCGAGCTCAGAGTTGCACCCCCTGCCGGCACAGATGCCGAGAAACCGAACATGCGGAGCAATTCCACACGCCGGCCCTCTGCCCCTGCCACAGTGCGGGCCCTGCGGGGGGTTTTGATGTCGCCCTCGACATCGGAAGAAGGAGTAGGGGAAAAGATGGCCAATGTGGTGGAATCAAGGAGGAGTAGGAGTAGCAAAGGATGTGAGATGAGGGTTGTCGAACGGGAGGATGATGGACTTGGTGACCAAAGTGGAAACGCCGCCGTGGAACTGCTGAGTGTGGTAATGGCGCCGCAGAGATGCCCGAGCGATGCCCCGACACTTTTCAGAGTCCAGCGATCCGGCCTGTAATAGAAGAGCTTGAGGCGATGGACAGTAACCGTCCCCCGAATCACAGTGCCGTTGAGGTCGCGCAAGGTGTAAACCTTATGCGGGTGACCTTGTGAATGATGAATGGGCCCGACCAGTGCATCTCTTCCTTCCTCCCATGCTGCCCTTCCAAGTTCGTCTCATGACGCCAGACCCACATTCCTGGCTCGAAGTCCGAGAACGAATGATATCGCATGCGGCGATTCATATTCTCGATGGACTGCTGGCACGACTGGGTCAACTTCTCTAGCGTGGGAGTAAGGAGCTCTTCGCGGCGCAAGATCTGCTGGGCACGCAAGGAGATAAGGTCCGAGTACGTTTTCACATCGTGCCAATCTAAAGTCTGCCAAGTGTGATCAGTGATATCAAACGCGAATACCGGGTGTACGCCATAGAGCAAGAAATAGGGTGAGTACCCATGAGCTCTGTGCGCCGTGACACGCATTGCGAACAGAATGGCAGGATATACTCATCCTACCCCCTTTTACCTCTACTCCTTTTATTACCACATTTTCAACTTACCGGTCGACACAGTTTCCTACCCTCTCCCTTTGTTCCGAACCTGCTACTGGGTACATTCCCCTTCTTCACCGTAATGCGACATGATAAATTAAATATCGTATGAGGAGGCCCTTTGCAGAAAAACAAAGACATTCGGGATTAAATGAAGGCGGCAGCGGTCGTAAATAATGGTAAAATGAGATGTAATACTGCCGAATGAAACAGCGATAAATGACGAGTGTCTAACTAGAGGAATCAAAAAAAGTATGAATGTGTGAAAATAAATGTGCCCACAGAAAGTCGAACACTCCCCGGTCTGATGAATTATATAAGCACTAAACTCATTAGATTTCACTCTTAAAAAGACTTCAAAAAGCTAATGAACACAGCCACTATTTTCATTACATCATTCAAACGCACTGATAAACGTTTCGCCATATCAAAAATCTGGTTCCCGATTGATGAAAAGAACGAGTACATAAAGTACTCGTAATATTAAAAATTAAAATACATTAACCCGTGCCGGCGACGTGCGACCACTCATAAAACATGCCGCAGCAAAAAACTTCAGCAGCGTGTCTTCCGCCCGTCCCTGCGGGAAAAACTTGCGCGTCTTCTTCGTGTACACCTGGAGATCGTCCAGTGTCTTGAATATCGTTGGTGGCGGACTTTGTCCCTCGCTGTTTGCCCCAGTCGACCAGGTCGACGAGATTGACGTGGACCGCGCGAATCGCCTAGTCGAGATTGAAGAACAGTCAGTTCGCCTCGCTTTCGGGTAGTCACGAACACAGTGCGGCCCACCTCTTGACCGTCCGTACCCGCTGGGGAATCGGATCAATCTCCAAGACTCGGGCGAGAGATTGTAGGCTGCCCAGATCGTTCACATCCGTCCCGTAACTCGCGCCGAACGACAGCGCCATCGCCCGCTGGTAGCCCGCGTACGCGACCTCCCGCTCAGACTTCGCATCGCCGTACTCGAGTTTACATCCGGAGAAGCGATAGAAGCCGACAGAGCGCATCGTACTGGGCCGAGACGGGCGCGTGGGGGTCGTAGCTGAAGCGCGGGTAGCGGGCGAAGAAGAGCGCGAGGTGGTTTATCGGCTTGGCCTTTTTCGGTGGACGGGGCTGTGAAGGAAGGGAAGAGAAGTCAGAGCGGAGCTGCTGTGTGGATCAGAGAAGGCGGGGAATACATACTTCTTCCCACGAGTCGGCGTGGAATTTCCGTTTAAGGGTGGGTTGCGAGGTGCCGGGGGCTGGGTTCGGCGCGGTCCTGAAATAATCAAGCGTTGAGATTATTGCCGTTGAAACAGGAAGCATATACTTGACGGCATTAGCTGGAAGATAGAACCGAGGCCGGGCGGCGAGGCTGTCGTAGACTAATTCCGCCGAAACGCTGGAAATAATCAAGTATAAGAAGTTGGAGTGGCATGATTGCGGGATGGGAAGCCCTTACTTCATGTTGTCATCTAGAGGAAGAAAAACTGAAGCTCGGGAATTTGTGGCGGCGGAGGAGCTCCGCACCGATGAGCTTGCAATTTGAGATGTTTCTGGCGTAGAACAGCTGTCCCTGCATGCACTTAATCATCAGTTGAATACAACCGACGTCCTTCGGGAACTCGGGGTACCTGGATTCTTCGTCACTGGGTCACGACCGTCAGTTGGGTAAGATCACCGTTCTCTGGGGGAAAAAAATACCTCGATCCATCCCTGAGAGGTTCGTTAGGAAGTTGCCGCGCGAAGACCAACGTCGCAGACGTACGAGGAGATGGATATCGGGGACCCCCAGTACGACAAATTTCTTGTCGTTGAATTGACTACCACGACTGTATGTAGACCGAGATCAGTACAATTCAAATGAGATCTTTGAGTGCGGACTTTGTGATATTGCGGAGGGGTGTCGACGGGGGAGCTGAGGACGTCGGAGGTCGTGACGGCGATCGAGACCTCTTTAGGGCAGAGGAACGAAGTCGCGGGGATACCACCAGAGTGGATTGGGGTCGTCGCCTTTCCTTTGCAGCAACATCTCGGAAAGAGAGGCGACACGCTCCGCCTCGTCGCAGGCCAGTAGTATATCGCCGGAAATGTCGTCGGCGAGCATAATATCATACTCATCCGCCTCAATAATTTGCTTTGTTATTTGAGGGCTGAATGAGAAATACAGTAAGTATTCACGGCAACGGTAATGCACTCAATCGACGCACCAGATTCCCAACGCCTCCGTTCTCGAGCAAGTCCGCAGCGCGTAGGATCGCGTCTGGGACCGCCTCGTCACGGAGAAGACGGTCAAACTCGTCTTCACTGAATTCTGGGTCCATACGCGGCGTAATCGCGGCGCTGGGTGCCGGAAAGTCGTCAAGGATAGCTGACCGAAATAAAAGATGCAGCAGGTGAGTGGCAGACGCGACGTGGCGGAGACGGAAAACAAACAATGTCACGTGTGGATGACGCGCGTGTGGTAGTACGACGCGTCGGAACAAACAAACCCTTCTCGAACTTGTTCGTCTGTTTGCGTTCATATCTCCTTTTCTGAAGCCAGAATCCTCCTCGCATTCACCGAGTCTGCTTGCCTGTCTGAACACCTATGTTGGAAATGGCCTGTCACACGCCGTCGCCTTGGACTCTCTCCTATACGTGCATTTACTGCGCATCCCCCGATCCCTAGTTACGCCTACTATATCTACCTAAACCCGGTCGTCTACACTAGCTTTTATCCCCCCATTGCGCTTGTACTCTCTTCGTACCTGTGTTATATATCCTTGCTCTGCAACTACCTCTCTGTGCATAGTGCCTGTTTTGACAACCTATACCACTGGTGACATCCGAGGATTCCGAGAGATTCCGAGCGACATCCGATGTCCGACGGTCAGGTTCAAAATTTTAGGTTTGAAACCGTCTCGCCCATTCATTCTCGGGGAAAAGACTTCACAAGGAGTGCACAGGTCTATGGGAAGCATGTAGCCCCGAAATTACTTCGACCCGGAGCCGAGAGGGACGCGAGGATTTTCGTTGGTGATTTGCATTGACTGCAGATCCCACTTCTAATTTTGGTCTGCAAACCTGCAGCTCGGAGGCCTAGGTCTTCGATACCATGTCCATCGCTCAACCATCCCGACCCTTCTGACTGCCGGGTGTTCGCCTTAAATTCTTCCTTTCCCTCCGAAGACCTCCTCACACAACTACTTTGAACTATGCCTCCGAGGTTGTATCGACTAGGCTCTCTTCCTCTCGTACCCTTACCTTCCCTCAAATCAGATTCAACGAGGAGCACGACGACCACTTGGTGGCATACCTTGCCGAGCCATCCCAGCTCCTGCTCGATCCGGGGGCCGTCAGCACCTACTCCAACCTTGGGCCAGAGGTGTGCCAACATATTTCTCTTAACCCCAACGCGCTGCCTACTTCTGGTCAGTCCAAGTATGTATGGTCCAGGGGGCATAAGCCCGACGCTTGGCTGCGTCGGGCGGGCACAATTGAAACCTTCGGGAGGAGGTCCTCAAGAAAGCCCAAGAAATGGCGAAGTGCGTGAGGGCCACCTCGTTACAGCTCGCCTGTCCGCTAATCGCTCACTAGGCCCAAACGCGCGAAGCCCCAGTCGACGCGGAAGCCGAATCCCCAAGGTACGTGCCCATTCTCGTTCTCAGCTCGATCTCTTACCCATCGGCATCCCCCAGCTCCTCTTCCAAAGACGAAATTCGTTAGGTCGTTCTCCATCACACGCACCCACCCATCTGACCTAGGTGCCTCCACCAGACGTTGAAGAAGAAGCCGCAGACGATCGAAGGGGTCCGTCATTCTCATTCCGGATTCTCTCCCGAAAGTTGTAGTCTGCTTCACAACTTATATGTTCTTCAGGTCACGTACGATGTGGAGGTGGACATCACGCGCATCGCGGACGACAACGGCATACACCGCGGCCTCGCAGAGCAGCTCTTCTGCTCCACGGGGAGCGTCCTCGAGGCGGCGCACTTGGCCAGCCAGGTGAGGGATCATGGGTTGTCGGCCGACGAGAGTGCCGACCGGAGCGATCGTGACGCCGAGGAGGAGGAATATGGGGAGCAGGAGGAACTTGAGGAAGAGTTCATCGTCGCCAAAAGGAGAAAGCCAACAAGCCCCAGTGTGCGTCTGCTCTTGCATGTATACCGCACCCCGAGTCCTGACGCGCATCCCAGAGTCCGTTTCAGCGCCCAAGCCCCAAGTCGAAGCGTGTGTTGTTCTTCCGCACGCAACGTACTCAAACTAACATCTAGCAGCGCCCGTCAGACGCCAGCGCGACGACTCGGACGTCTACACCTTCGTGCAGGTGAACAAAAAGCTCAAGAAGGTCGAGGAGGGTGCGTCTGTCTGCTACTTTCCTCTCCCTTTCTCTCTACTCTACTCTACACCAACCAGCACCGTGACTGATCACCCCGTTCTTCTCTCTTCTTCTCTTCTCATAGAAGCGTCGGGCAGCAAAAAGAAGACGACGAATCGGAAACCGAAACCGAAAGCGCGCAGTACGTATTGATTTGCGTCAAATGTGCACTGAAGCTCGGGCCCGATCCTGACACGGAGGCCCCCCAGAGACGACTCGGCAGTAGTTGTCGTCCTCCCACGCCGCGTCGCGGCGCTCCCCCCGAAGTCTTTTATGGTGCTGCGCGTTGACGGCGCCCATGATCCTGAACCGCTTTAGATTTACGTATACGTTACTACTTTTGGACAAAACTGCCCGCTCGTAATATAGCATCATCTACATTCAAGTAACCTAGACTCGGTAATATTCTTTCGTTGTCGCATCGATAAAAACAGGACGACGGAGTATTACTAAATCAATGTTCCCATTGTACAAGTAACTCTATTCAAGCAACATCAAGGAATGGGTCTGAATGACGCTCCCGGTGCCCGTTATTCCCTCAATAATCTCCCTCGTCACAGTCGTCCGCCAGCGTCGAATTCATCAGACATCACCCCCAAAGATGGCTTGGCCTCCTCCCCGTTGCGCTCGCCGCCGTTGTACAGGACTTCGACGTCCCTCGAAAGATCGGCGCGCGGAGACGGTGCGGGTGCGCGCGTCGCCACTTTTCAGGATCAGTAACTCGAGTATTTCACTAGAAATCAAAAGCTAAGCGCTGGATGACTGAAGAACTTTGCTGTCCCATCCTCACCGTCGGTTCATCGCGGGACTTTGTCATCGGGAGTTCAAGTTTCTTGATCAGAAGTTTTGAACGACAGGATCCTGCGGATGGAAGATGAGGCGGAGACGTACGAACTTGGATTGATATAAAGGTGCTTACCGTATGGCGAGCACAACCTTAAGCTGCCTCTCTCAGCTGAAAAGGCCGGTCACGACTCGGACCACACGCTCAGTCCCCCGCGTTTCTGTTCTTGCAGGATATCCCTGATCTTTTCGGAAGGCCAGCACTCGTAGATCAGGTTGTACTTTCCACCGGAGAGAGCTTCAAAGTCCAGGCTCACTAGCCGTTCGTAGTCCGAGCCAGAAATGGCACTTTGAAGTGTGCGGTCAGCGGGAGGCGAAGCTTCTGCAGCAGCATATGTCGGAGCCGGGATAACTCTCGAATGTAGCAAAATCCTGGAGCGAACGGAGAATAAACCTCCGTGGTTGGCGTGAGTCCGAGAGTGTCGTCCAAGATCATAAATGGACGACAAAGATGAGAGCAGAAAATAGGTATGAATTGGCCAGGAAATCGAACCTAGGTGGAGTACTTGAAAGAAGTTGGACCGAGAAGCCACACGTTCATCAGTGCCGTAGGTTAGCCTTAGTACAATGCCAGCGACATCGGCGATCTCTTGTCGATTTCAGAACCCTGATGAAGGCCGGTCCAGGTCCGAATACAGATGCCCCAAGAAAGCGCAGACCCCGAGTGTCCACGGAAGACACGCGGTGATCAAGAAAACTAGAACCCAGGTCGAGGAGGTGAAGGCAGGAGCGAAGGATTTTTGATTGTGATTGATAGTATCTTCTCACGGTCTTTCTCTCTGCTCCCTTTCACCCGTTCTCCATTGAAAGCCGAATTGTGGCCTGAGACACTCAGATTGCGACCCAAGGCAGTATTACGACTCCTTCAATCAAGCCCGGCTTTGGAAGTCGCGACTTCTCGACGGACGGACGCGACTTCTTCGAGTTCTCGCATGACATTTCTCCATTCGCTATGAACGCAGACGTCCTGGCGGGAGCCTCCGATGTTATCGAGTGCTTTTTGAAAGAGCTGGCCGTCTTGCAGGGCCATATAAAGGCTGAGGTGCGAGCAGAGTCGTGGTCACTGAAAACATGCTGAGACCGTAGAGTCCAGGAAACTAGACTAAGAGCCGCAAGAGCAGAGGCCGATGAGGCTACGCGTGACCAGGAAGAGCTGGGTCTCTCGTTGATGTGCGTCACTAAGATTGCGCTGGATGTGACGAGGCAGCGCCTCGCGCAAGAACGTACCGCGAGGAAGCGAGTCAGTGATACGGTTGATATCGGTCTCTTCCCGCCTTGGCTAACATTTCTGGACGTCTCAGGAGGCCTTAGAGGCACGGGAAAGGCATCGTATTGATGCTGAGAGAGCTGCCGAAACGGAGCGCGATCTGCGAGAGGTCATATCTCGCCTCGTTCTGTACTATCGCCGTCTGGGTATCTGACAGTACCCGTGGTCTAGAAGCTCGCAAATCTACGGGCGGCTCTCGACGAACGCAACGAAGAAGTGGCAATCGTACGTTTGCTGATCTATCCATTGCGACTTCATGCTCAACGGGTCACCAGACAAAAAAATATCTGCACGCAGCGCGCCAAGATACCCTCAAAGCTCAGTCGGTGCGTATCTCGAATGTCAATTTTCCCGGGCCTCTTCTGATCTGAATTCAGGAACTGGCCGAGCTCAAATCGCGCTCCGACAATTGCGAGCGTACGGCCGACGACGATACCACGGTGTGACATATCTCACGCGAGTCTGAATCCTGGTGTTCACTCATTGAGCTCCAGCAACTTGGGTTAAATCATACCCTCAAAGAGAAGGACGGGGAGCTTGAAGCCGTGCGTAGTATTCTTCGTTCAAGGCCGTGTAGGCCAGGGTTAACGCACGACCAGGTGCTCAAGGAGATGGTCCAGGCGCACGCGCAGATGGCAGTGCGGGATGAAGAGCTTGAGAGGGTACGTTTGGGAGTTATTTTTTGTGTCGAACACCGATAGACTTCACCGTATCTCAGACGCGCAAGCAACTCCGCTCTGTGGTGCGTACGGCCGCAGGCGCGCGTTCGGTGGGTTTTTTTCAGACTTCATATCCAATGTTCTAAATCTTTCGGTGCGCTTTGAAGATCGCGGCCATCTCCCGTGCGCGCCAGAAAACGTCGCGGATGAACTGCAGGGCAACAAAGGAGGAACCTAAGAAGGAACAGGTTGCTCATGAAGAGCTCAAGCTGGTTTGGATATTCACGGTTGTATACGCCCGGGCTAATGCTTTCACAGACGTGCCGCCAGCTGATCGACATCATCGAGGCCCCAGAAGAGGCTGCGAAAGCTGATAAGGTGGGCCACCATATCAAATGTTCAGTGTTGCGTCGCTGACAAGGCTCTATTATCAAGACGAAGAGTCCGCACTCGCACGACGAAACCGGCTGCAAATACAAGACAAAGTACAAGAGATTGAAGGCGGAAACGCGGGGGTTGCAGACGGTACGTTGGGTTATTGTCTCGAATACTTCATTGACCCTCTGTGGACGTAGAAATCGTCCGACTTGGGCGCAACTGTGGAGACCGGGTCCAGGAAGCGCAAGGTGGACGGCGAGATGGAGCAGCAGAACAAACAACGGATCAAGTTCAAGCGTTAGTGAAACAATAACACGTCAGTCCACAACGATCTTAGTTCTAGACCCAAGCACTGACAAGCTCTAGTGGCATATCATCAGCGCAGAAAATCAACGCCCAAAAGAATTTCCGAAGTCCGAAGTCATAATACAAATTGAGTAAAAAGGTACGAAGCTTTCCCGCGATTCGGAATGTTGGAAATATTTAGCACCGTCATTTACATGCAAACAGCAATAGCGTCGCGGATTTTTCCGCGCTAAACTCTAGACCCCAAACGATCCCAGCTGCACGTCCCCGCTCAATCATTTCGATCCATGTGAGTTCAACGATTACCTATTCTGAGTCCTGTCCTGATCTTTCGCAGATATTTCAGCAGCGGGGAATTTTCAAGTCACGATGCTACGAAGCGGACTCAAGTTTCACCAGTTGGGCGTCTGGGTTCAATTCCGGGTAAAACACGGAGTCGGCTCTTAATTTGAAGGTTTTCATTGTTCAGCGAACGGAAGAATGTAATATTTTTGAAGCGGTAGGGTATATGATTGAAGTTCAGGCTCGTAACTGGATCAACTTGTTCAACCAACTTGTTGTGTGTGTATCGTCGCACGCGTCAAAACCAGCTTCTGCCACTTCTCCCGCATATTGACTGGCCGCCTAGTAAGCTCGCAAAACAGCACGCCAACGTTCGCCTCTGTTGTCCCTTGAGCCATCACATTGAACATTCGGACGCCCGCTGCGCAATCGAGCTGCGAGAATCCAAGAATCGCACGGTGAGTAATGAGAGCTGTGACGTGTCGATGTTGAAGGGAGAGAGAGCCTTGATATCGTGAGTCTTTCCTAGTCCGCGCTATCCTAACTTCAGTAGTCTCAAATCAATCTCAATCCCTCAGGAATGGGCCCAGAGCCGTCTGGCAAGCCAAGCACCGACCTAAGCTTGGCTGGTGATCAGAAAAGTGTCCACTGCAACAGCCCAGCTTGACTTGAAGGAGATCTGAACACCGTGTCCTCCTGAAGGAAGCGTGGTTCGACGAGATGGATTGGGGCGCACGGAGGCGAGGGAGGAGGAGGATGAGCAGGCTGCGAGGGCGCGCGAGGAGCACGCGCGCGAACGTGATCTCGAGCGCGACGGGGAGCGGGAACGCGAACGCCGCCACCGCGCCAAGCGGGAGTGATGACTCGTCTGCGGGGACGCCGAGCCATCCGAGCCCCGTACTCTCTATCTCGACACTGGGCACGACGCCCAGCCCGCCACCCATCGGAGAGGGGTACCTGCATCATAGCAAAAACAAGGAGCACGAACTGAGCTATCTTGCTTACGGACCAACGTATCGCTATGAGTGTGCCACGAAAACGTGGGTTGAAGGCTCGGACCTGAGCGGGTTTCATGGTGGGACACGTGAGTATTCGTCCAGAACGAAAATTTCATTGTCTACGCTGGAACTTGCTACAAATGCTACAACCTGAGCCCATTGCACCCCAAGGGAATCGACCCTCCATGCATCGTACGTCTTTTTTTTCACTTTGAATAAAGTCAGGGCCTCATTCGAATCATTTTCTAGAACAAAGGAGAAATCATCGACACGGCAATGGGCGTTCCTCAGGATCACGCTTTTCTCATGAAACAACGCTATCCGGCCGGAATGATCAAAGTTACGGCTACCGGCCTCCAATGTGTTGGATTTAGCATGGAGCTTTACGAGTCGTTAAGTAAGGCACAGATTCGCTATCCCCTCGAAGGAGGAGGGGAAGGCGGGGACTCCGAGCGAAGATTTACAGGATGCGAATAAGAAGCGGAAGGCGGGGAGCCAGGATCTACGAGATGGGAAAGTTCAGTCGCAAAAACTGAAAAAGAGCTGAATGTCGTACTCTAACTCAACTCGCCCTGCTGAAAAGAGAAAAATGTTAATGCCTGCCGATGTTTCGGATGATACGTTTGTGCTTCCGCGCTTCCCGAACCCATCTTGCACGCCACTGGTTAAACATTTAACGTGAGTCTAATGGACAATCTAGGGGCTTTGGACTTCGCGAAAATTAACAAGACCCGAGTCGGGTCTATCGGCCGATGTGTCATCCGTTCCAAAAGTTTATTCATCAATGTTGTTTGGTCTTTGACGCTTCCTGCGAGGAGACTTGAAGAAAGTATATCGCAAAAACATGGCCCAATACTAATACATGCTCATAGTTCAAAGCAAACAAGTATTACATCAAACATTCGCACGAAAAAACAGAGAAGTAAACGTCAGAACCAGGAGCGCGAGCAATCCCGCAGTTTCTCACCCCCGCGCATTTGCGGTGGGTAAACGTTCCCGAAAAGCGGCTGAAACTCCCGCGCGCTGCTGAAGAGAGTGCGACAGGTCGAATCTCGCGGGCAGCGTGGCCTCCGGTTGCTGGGCTGCGCGGCGGCTTCGAGCGTGCGTGCATCGCCTCCTCCCTGCGACCGCCTTGTCGCACTGAGGATGGACGGCATCGACAGTTAGACAGCTACAGCGCAGATGGAGGGTGCTGCGACCGGCGAGATCGACTTTTCGCGTGGGGTACAGTCGTGTGCAGGGGAGGCGACGACGCCGGCGTGGTGAATGTCAAAGAGACGCAGCGTGGGGGCAGCTGAGGATGGTGGTGCACGTGAAGCGAAGAAGGCGGCGTGGGGGATGGGCAATCGCCGCTGTGGCCGTTGTGCAGGTCGCTGGTGCTGCTCCTTGTTTTTGCGGCGTGCGGCGGGCGGAGCTTCGAGCGACAGCGTGGTATAGCGCTGAGGATGCTCGCGGCGCGCTTGGATGCGACGTGCGCGATGGGAAATGGCCGCCGTAAGTGGTGCGCACGCTGCTGTGCGTGGTGCTGATGCGCTCAAGCGCGCTCGGGGAGTGGTGGGGAGCACTACGCCGGAGATGCTCGTTGGGCGCGAAGAGATGGCGAGGGCGGCGCCGGCGACGGGGAACGGCTGCCGCGGATGCGGGAGATGGTGCTGCTGAGGAGAGCTGCAGGGGCAGGCGTCGAGCGGTGATGGCGGTACTTCGCTCGAAACGGTCGCGGGGCGCGGGGCGGGGACAGCGGCGCGTGCGAACGGGCACCGTGGAAGCTGCATACGGTGGTGGTGGTGCCCGGCGTCCTACCGATGCGCGCAAGTAGGGCGTTGGGCCTGTAGGCGCACTCTTGCATCGATTGTGGCTGTGATGACTCGCGGTGCGTGGTGAGGCGATGAAGACAGCGCGGGCGTTGGAGTACGCCGGCTAGATGTGCTGCGGTTACCGGGAGGGGTAGGTGCTATGATGGATATGCGCCCAAGTGTGCGCGTCGAGAGGGGCCGGCGTCGAGGGGAGAGTGGGGCAGTACCGAAGCGACCATCGCGGGCAGACGAGAGGAAAGCGGCATATGGGATGGGGAATGGACGCACTGAAGATCGTTTTTGCGTCTGTGGGGTCAATGAGGGCGGCGCGCGCGTGGAGGAAGGGCAGCGCCTGCTGCGTCTCGTATCTGGAGTGCACGGGGGCCTGGTGCTGAGGGCATGGGCGTGGTAGGACGTCCGGGCACTGTAGCGCATGTGTGGTGAGGTTTCTAGGCGTGGGGCAGGCGCATCAAGCACGCGAGGGGTGGCTTCGCAGTCGCTGAACACATCGCATTCCGCGTCGTGCAGCTGCAGAAGGCCGGCGCGGGCGGCGGACAGTCCTGGTAGTTGCGGTGCATCTCGTACATGACGCTCCGGCAGGGCGGGAAGGAGCGACGGGCGTACAGGCAGCGGCGATATGAAGGGGGATCGGATGGCTGAGGACGACGTCAGTAAATAACACCACGAGGAAGAAACAGGAGAGTAGGGAGGGCGAGGAGAAAAGAAGGATGAGGAAGGCAGCAGCGAGCTCGGGGTGCTGCTCATCGTCTGGCGGAGCCGGTGGTGGTCAGTGCGCGGTGGATCCTGAGAATGCAGTGCAGGGCAATCGTTCGTGCACGTGCCGTCATCAAACAGCAATGTCATCAGAGATTCCCCTGCCGGCCCGACCGGCTATTGTTCTCTTGTTTTCTTCCTCGATCGCCATGAGCTCGCCCCGAATTCTGTCCTTTCAGATATATGCAAGAGGGTCTACGGCTCAACCGCACGCTTTCCCTGTATCAATCGAGCGCTTTCCCTGTCCGATCGAATCGGACAGAGTCGGACTTCTGACAAACTTCTGACTTGTCACTCCAACACCCACTGTCGCCGTCGAACAACCGATCTTGTCAACACTGGATTCTGGACGTTCAAGAGGGTCTACTACATCTCAATCGAGCACTTTCCCATCCGATTGAATCGGACTGATCACCACCTTGTCGCTTCAACAACTCTCTCCTCTTCGACTGTTGAACTACTTGCTGGATCTCGAGTTCTTCTCGCAGCTTTCCTTTCCAGACCGACGACCGACTATATGCTGGCTGCCTCAGATCCTGGTCCATCCTATCAAAAGTATTAGTGCAAACCTCCGCAGTCGAATCAGTACCCTCGCAATCTTCGACTTTAGGACTTACGGATTTTTGAATTAACCCCGCCTCAATCCCCCGCCCCAAATCATCCCAGGCCAAGCTCGACCACTTTTTTCTTTCATTCGCGGTACATATGATGCGTGTTATCCTCGCGACTTTTGGTGTAGCGGTGGTGCCAGCAGTCGAGCTCGGTATGACCAGTGGGAATGTCGTCTTATGGCTTTGATGGTGCGAAAATTTAGATGCCTCTTGTAGCTTCTCCTTCGTTATCATTAACCGCCCCCAGCGTGATCAAGTCAGGCATTGGGTCGCAAGAGTGGTCTGCCTTGGCGTCCTTCAAAATCCACTTTTTAGTCCTGGACCACAGCGGACCCGATGACGCGTGAATGAGCTCGCCCTTCCAGGCAAATCTCGCGGAAACGACTGTTCTCGGAATCCGCTAGGCACCGTGAAACACTTTCTCGCCTTTTATTTAAGCTGACTTTGTGCCAAAAGTCGCAGCCGGCTCCAAGTCACCTTCAAGAATGTCGGTTATGGATGACTCTCATGTTCAGACCTACCCACTGATCCGGTCAATGCAACAGCAAATTACCTGCGATCATCAGAAGGACGAGAGAATTTGTGGCCCCGACTCTACGACGAGCCCGCGTTCAATCTAGAAGCGCCCATCCGGTTCCTAAATCGCAACGATGTCGTCCGCCTCCCACACGGCCTAACGGGGCGCAACCTCCATTCCCACACAATTTCTGTGCCCGCAACAAAGCTCAGCCACGAGGTCTCGTGATACGGGAATCAAACCGTCGGCGACTGTGGCGACATTCACGACCGCTGGGTGGCGGAAGTCGTCGACATCAGGCGCAGCAGTAGACAACATGTCGGCAGATCCACTCTCTGACCACCCGCTTACGATTCCGGCGTGAGCTTCTTGGGTGCGACTTGCGCGCGGCGAACGCCGTTCTACCGCAGTAGGGATTGGAGCAGATCGAAGTCAGTTGTATACCGGAAAACAGCCCCAAGGATAAGTAAGCACACCTCTTGCAACGTGGTACTGCACACCGTGCAAAAAACTTGGAATTTTCTTCTTACGTTTCCCTAAGTTTTCCTTAAGGGATAGGGCGTTTGCGCGAAAACGGCTTTATGAATAGATACGAGCGCTCGCCGGATGTAACTATAATAAGAACATTGATACGACCTGCCGGGATGATACTTAGATTAAAATCGGAGTTTAAAGGCTTCAGACGGACAGACGTAATTTTATTAAGAGGGTAAGGTAATTAAGAGGGTAACATATCTTGTCAATACCCATATCGTGGGAAACGAACGGGTTGCAAGTCTATTGGAGTCTCCGCGCTGAGGGCGACACATGGTATCACGACACGTGGGAGATTTTCTGACTGCCGCTGGGGCGCAGTGCCCGGCGAACTCTGCCCTCATTACACGAATTCGCAGGTTCTGGCAAGTATAAACGTCAGCAATCTCGAATTAGCTCCAGGTTGGACATGAAAATCGTTCGCAAAATCAGATCTCACGCACGTCCGGCTTTATTTGGCGGATTACGACAACGCGCTTGATTTAAATTACAATTGCAGTGCCGCCACGACTCTGCGCCGCTCTCCCCATGTTTCCTGCAACATAGTGAATATGGAAGTCGAGATTGACGCCAATGATACTGTTAAGCGGCTAAAAGTACGACTCCTCAGGGTTCTAGTGGCCGTTGGCTCACAGTTATATCCAGTTACATCTGCCACATGCAGTTTTTTTTGCCGTTGGAGCCACACTATATAGGTGCGGCTTATTCTAGCTCTGCCAATGTTTCCGGACTCAAACTTTCCAGGTTGTACAAGCGTCGACGACGATTGTGGGCGGACGATATTTGGGCCCTTTTCGCATCCGTCGCTCTCGTTATCCAGGTGGTCGCCATCTTCCTCCATGTGATGCTTCCCGTGGCGCTTCCAGTCAACTCACTGACGAACCAAGCCCAGATCCCCCCTCCGAATAGTTTGTCTTACACGACGCGAATAGCAGGTGCAGCCCGTCAACTCTTGATTCCCCTGCTTGGCTGATTATTCAGTGTACTACTTGACGGCCACGACATTTTACTCGATTGTGTGGTATGTCAGCTAGCTTATTACTGATAGATAATCTCTCTAACCCTGCAGTTCCAGGGCGTCCCGGCTGAGCATTCTGTTCAGCATCATTCGGATCGATCCATCTGCTGCACGACGAAGACGTCTGTTCTGCGCTGCTGTGATGTTTTCATGACTGCATCACTCTTGCTGGCACAGCTGTTTTGGGTTTGCGAGTCGACACTTGCTTGGAAGCATCTCCCAAATCCACAATGTGGCTTACCACGGCAGGTAGCCATCTTTCAGTTCGTCAGTGAGTGCCCACAATTCCAACTTGTGGAAGATCCTGCTCATTTGAGCTGCGTCAAAGCCGATGTTCTTTCCGACGCTGTTTTACTTTTCGCCCCGTGGCCATTGTTCCGGAGTCTAGCCGACAAATCCCTAGGTCGCAAGTTAACCATCATTTTCTCGACTTGCGTGGTCACCACAATTGTATGTTCACCTCGCCCTGTTCTCAACTGTGCACAACGTTTTACATCCTGCCAGGCTTCGCTTACACATGCCAGCTTTATCCTCAAGGACGACGATCTCAGAATCCCCTTCTCAGGTATAGCCGAGGTAATCGTTCGTCGATGTTGTCGGCTTGGCCATGTCCTGATCCCGTGTCCGTTATCCAGGGCTGTCTGAGCCTCATCGTCGCGAATATTCCGGTGACCATAACGACCACCATAGATATTGTCGGCCAACCACTACATGGCGAGACGGCGAAGTTTAGCACCATATTCTGGCTCGGCAACACAGAAACGACCGCAGCAATGCAATTGCAAACAATCGACGAAGAAACAACAGGCTATATGTCGTCGGAGTCGTGGAATAGTTCAGCAAAGGGTGGGGTCGTCTCCATTGAATCCCACCCACATGATACACCCGTGTAATTATATTCGATCCAAAGGGATTACAAATCAGTTGGCTGGTTCATTGTTGGTCGACGAACACAAATCAAGACCACCCTCTGAGTCCACTCCCACAATCCTTCAGTTCGCAGGTTATTCCCGTCCAGTGTGGATTCCGAACCTGATGCGCGTGGCTTGGCGCGTCAAGCATTGTTAGTGAGACGCGCTTCCTACTCAATTTTGAACTAATGTTGCCGTGAACTCCGACTCAGTCAGGCAGAGCCGACTCCAAAGTCGATGATTAAGTCGAGTCGAGTCGTGTTGATGAAGTCGACTCCCGTCGACTCCGGAGTCAATCGAGTCGACCTGGAGTCGACTTGATCGACTTGAGTCGGTTATTTACAGCTCCTGTATACTGGTAAATAAGGAATATTACAGTTGGGCCGCCCAATAGCTCCTCGGCCCCGGATTTCCTAAGCCGTTCCGAAGGATGAAACTGAGATATAGTCCCAAACTAGGAAGCACAACAATTTAGATCGTTGCATTGGTATCTTAACCATGTCTTGCCCAAATCACTAGGTCTGATTGTATTCTGGATTTTATTGATATGCAGTCCATACAATAATTCACCTCTCAGAGTAAAGTTGAACAGTTGTTGAGAACGAGGCAAATCCTTCCGGCACACCCAAATATGCCCAAATAAAGGCGTAGCGCAACACTTCAACGTGATCGATTGTAGTTCTGGGGGCAGGTATTTTGTGTTTTAACTCCCATATCTGTCATCAGGGACTCTGAAAACACTCAGAATGCCAGACTAGACATCTGCTAGCACTGAAACACCGAAAAATGAGACGGTCCGATTGTCGGAATCAAAGGGTGTGTAATTCGGCCACAAACTTTGCATGTGTGAGCACTTCATAGGACCTTTCTTGTACAAGCCCTCTTGCAGACGGGATAATAAGATGCCCTAGTATATTCCTATAAAATTTGGATCCAATCGGAAACCTGTGAGGCATGAAATGCCTAGTGTTGCGCTCCGCCGTTGCATTGCGCTTCCTAATTTGGGACTGTATTCAAACATAATTGAATGTGCCAAACTCATATCGTATCCAAATTCACGCTTATCCATACTCAGGGGGAGGCTCAAAATACATATATATACTTATTTCTGTATCACATTTTTGGCCAACACTAGCTGGGATCAAATGGATGGTGCCGAAATTTGATACCGATAGTAATTATTCGGGCTGAGTTCAGATTCGGTAGCCCCGAAAGGACTAATATCAGGTATGACTTTTGGCCTTACTGGTTGAGAATGCTAGTTGCGCAACCCGTAGTTGAAAATGAAGGGCAAGTATTCTGAATTCGAGCTCAAGTAGCACAATAGTTCGAGATGATAGGAAAGCGGACACATGGAGCAGTAGAAGTGCAAGCTGCAGAGCACCTGCAGCAAAATGGAGTAGACTTGAGGCAATCTCCGAGTGAATTGGCCAGAGAAACTCAATAGAAAAGAAGATAATTAACGCGCCAGTCGCGTGTTTCGGTAATGATGGGGATGGGAATGTAGAAAGTGGATGCAGAATGTTTGTAGGCATCAGACGCGCCAATAACACGTCCAGAGCGCGTTCCGCGTGGAATGGGCGAAAAACGGAAAAACCAATCAAGATCTCATTATGAATGTACAAAGCCAGAGAAATAACTCACCAACAACGCCTGAGTCTGTTCGCAGGAACACACAAACTCAGAGAACTTGGACACCTTACAGCGCGCTGTATTCGATTATGGGAAGGCACGGCATTCAGTGGTTGACATGACATTTCCACTTGTCAAATGGCGAAAAATGCAATGGGAATCAGGGGGCCACTGAGGTCGGCGACTCCGTGATGTGTTGGGATCAAGAGAAAATATAGACATACTGTAGAGGAAGTCAAGAGGAGTGAAGACGTACCAGAAAGGCGTTGGCCTGCGCATGCGATGCTCGGAAATCAAATAACATTTGCAGGCTACCCGTGTGGGCGTATTGAATTTGCCGCAATGACAGGATGTAGAGGCTGAAACAAGCAAGGTGTGTGACGAAATGGAACAACCCTTACAGCGGGACCAGACTTTGGGCAGAATTGGAAGAATGTATTTAACTCGGAGGCGGCACCAACAGTGCTAGGGCTGTACACCGTGCCTGTCATGGGCACGGCTGTCGTTTTGATAGGACCAGAACAACGAAATCCGTCCTGTACCGATCAATAAAATCTCTCTAGAACCGGATGGGCAACGGAAAGGCCGTCGCGGTCGACGGGTGGATATTGGTGCGTTCATCGCAGATGTATGTGTTTAACTTGCACTCGAAACTGGTATAGACAATTCTTTTCGTTGAAGTCGGAAATCTTTCTGCATGCCGTGCAAGGTTGCCCATGTCTTTAAAAACGACAAGAGTAACATTTGAATGCTGTTCGTGGATAATCGTCGAAAAAATTCGGATGCGTATAAAACAGTGCAGACCACTCTACCCCCGCCATGAAAAGCTACGGCAGCAGAGGACACCGCAACTTCAGCTAGAATATCCCTAAAATGGGGGAGATTTTGGGGCTTGCCGTCCACAAACCCGTCGGCCATCATGACTGAAAACTGTCCCCTCATAAATTTCCAGCGCTCTCGGCGGAACAGATCGGCTACCCATCGCACGGGACCATAAAACTGATATGACCAGCACGGCGTGCAGCCTTAGCCAACACACATGGAGGCCACGGAACAGCCCGGGTTGCGCAAAATGGACCCAAAGCCAAATAAATGCACCAGGAAATCAACATGCCGATCATACTTGGACAGTGCTGATTTTCTTCCAGCGTGCACAAAACACCCAGTGAGAATTTACCGGCATGTTTGTGTCTGTGACTTCGATGCCGGACCGGTCCGTGAGCCCTATAACGGTAGAAGAAACTGGATCTGACTCGCGTTTTCAAGTCCGAAACCAGAGCATAAATATCGAAGATGAAAGGACAAACAGATATCCTTTTGTTTCTTCCCGATTTTGCGATCAGTATACGCTGTAAATGGGATGTAAGGAACAGCAGATCATTCTGCGGAGGTCAGATGATAGACTTCAGGACCAAAGCAAAAGTCAATTACCATTCACTGAGTGGAAAAACAGAATGGCCACTGTATACTGTAGCCGAGCGCCGCACAAGCTCTACTGCTTCAACATATTCAGCTGGCTGAACAGCTCACTGTTTCCCTGTTCCTGTTCTGAATATCAGCGCAGCCGGGAGGTCCATTTAGCCAGGTCTGTGACAAGAACAACTTGAAGGGCCACGTCAGATGCCTACTAGACATAATTTTCCACTTGCAGTTACCGGCTATGGAAAAAACGGTCCTAACTGTAAACTAAACCAGCGTATTCAACTCTTGGAGGGAGTGAGGATTTGCGGTGTACACTGCAGTTCTGAGATCTGTGTATAGAGGAGGAATCAGAGCGGGCTTACGTGCTGGAGATTTGGCGCTGAGAATCAGTTTGTATCAAAGAAACAAGATGTAGAGACGTATTTGTCCGGAAAATATCATGATATAAAAACGGCCACTGTACAATGCCGGACCGCCCCGAGAACTTTCTCGACTATGGAAATGGTGCATACATACATGGCAGCCCGGATCCACAGTACCAAAGATGCCCATTTCGGACCGGTGAGGCTCTGTAGGAGTAATCGCGATCTGATCTAGGACATTATGTCTCTCAAGGCATTATCCGACGGCCTACTGAGGCAATCAGGAGGAAAACTACCTCGACTTCACCGACTAAGTCGACCTGAAGTCGACTTGAGTCGTTCCAGTTCGACTCGACTCGGGAGGTTGAGTCGAGTCGAGCGACTTGTATCGACTCGACTCCCAGACGACTCGACTTTAGAGTCGCGGCAACATTATTTTGAACCATCAGGGTTGAACCATTGATTTACCGTACCCTTTTCATCAACGTTACGCCGAGATTCTGGGGGGATTCCCCGATGTGACATATTTCGGATTGCTGGTGTGCCGCTGTGTCAAGGAGCTAGCCTCGGCACACAGTAAGTCGGGGGTTGGTCGAGCGAGAGATAACTGGCGTAACAGTAAGTAAAATAAACAAAATAAATGAATAACGAACATGTAGGAATAGTGGCGCCGCCTTCCACAATGCCCTGGAGCCATGAGATCCAGGTCTCAAGTTTGGCCGAAGTCTAACCCAAACTTTAGTTTTTCACTGGGCTTGACAATCCAGGAGTGGGTATTTTTGTTCCTCTATGTGGGGTCGTTTCACGCGGTGCCCCCGGATGGACTTTACTCAGACTTGAGCTTCGAAGCACACCCCTCAAGTTTCAGTGTCTATCCCGTCGGCCATCTCCTGAGACTTGGCTTCCGCACGGCTGTACAGTCAAAACATCAAAAATATATTGAAGAGCAGAACAAAAGTGTGAAACAGAGTCGTCAAGTGAACAGGCGGCCTTTCAAGCCGGACTTTGTACATCATTCAACAATGAGTCCTTTCCCCAGGGAGCGTTAACAACGCAGTCGGCGTGAAGGAGAGTAACTCACCCCCGCAGTTTTCTGATTAGTACAGCGTGGATTGCCAACTAGTGCAGCATGGACTCCACCTCCTTCCACTGAGGATCATACTGGAGGGCTTCCGGTCCCACGTCCTCTTCCCACTCGTCTTCTCCATCTAGAGAGTCTCGGAGCGTTGAGATGTTCTTCAGGCTCGGGAATATGCGTGCGAGGAACCAGGCAACTGGGAGTGCTGTCGATATGGGCGAGGCTTCGACATCTAGATTTTTCAAGCACGCCAGCGAGAGATCGGCTTGTGATGTCGGAATCACGGTCGCATCGAACGTGATGGAGAGCTTGGTCAGGTGCGGGCAATATTTGGGAAAAGCCTCCAAGCACTGAAGAGTAGTGCGGGGGCGGGCGTTACCATAGTAAGATTGGAACTCGAGGCATTCAATGTGACGCCAGGAACGAGCCATGTCAGTGACGGTGGTATCATCCAAGTCGATCCCCACAGCCGATAAAATAGACACGGAGGTCAGATTGACAAAACAGAAGAGGCTGCGGAGCGAATGGGGTCGGATGAGATAATTGGCGGAGAACGAAGAGTCTAATGAGCCGAACTCGTTGTCGAATGCAAATCCCGTCAAGGGCAAATGAGATATTCCACCTGAAGCGGCGGAAAAGAGATGGTGAACTTCGTCTGCAGTCGAAAATGCCGGGCATTCGGCGGTAAATTCCACAAGCGGAAGTTTATTGCCCCATTCGAGGAACCGGGTCGGGGATTCGATTTCGGAGCTGAAGTACAGCGTCTGAAGCGAGGGGAATAGCGCCACGTCGTCCGTTGGGACGGCAGGCAAAGTGGGGGGAAGTTCGCCGAGCCTCAAATGCCGGACGCCCGAAAGGCGAGACAGATGTTCAAGCGCCGGCTCATCGACCATGTCTGTGATCAGTGTCTCGATACCGTGCAAGCCACGCACACAGATCGAGACGGCAGAGACGGCCAGCGGCTGTAGGTCCGGCGCGCCTCGAGGGAAAAGGGTTATGTTTGTCAACTGCGGACACCGAAGAGCAAGGCTCGACAACAGCGACAGGGCATCAAGGGATGTGTGAGGAATGCGAATCGTGGTAAGCTGGGGGGCGAGGAAGCAGTCAATGTACTGAAAGTCTTTCTCTCGGTGCATCCAATGCAGGCCCTGGAGGTTTGGGAGCATGTTCTTGCTGATGCTCGGGAAAACGGGCGAGAGATCGGCGAAATCAGGATCGGAAGAGAGATGTTTCACGAGTTGGGCGTAGACGAGGACGCGTTCCCAATCGGATGCCCGTAAAGGACGAAGTAGTTGCTATGGATGGTCAGTGTTTTGTAGACGCCCGGCGAATAGTGCCACTTACCATCATATATTTTGTGAAGTAGCCCTCGCCTGTGGTCCTTATCTCGAAAGAGTCCGAAGGAAGACAACGAAGAAGGTAGATCAATGTCACCGACTCCCAGAGCAATCTGAGTGCATGACTGGAAAAAACTGTGGAAGTCCTTGCCAGGACAGCGAGGTCCCCGCGCTTCGGTTGTCTGACTTCAAGAGCGATTTCCAGGTGGTACGGGCTCTGTAGATGGGAGCACACAAGCCCTACAAGCTCCGGGAGCTGCAAACAACGATGCATACGCTTAAAGCCTTAGGTAAAGGGCTCAGCCTGAGCGCTCAGACGATGGATGTGTCTGGCATTGGTCTGGCACGTGTGCCAGTGATGATCACCCGACAGAGTTTGACCCGGATCACCTCAAGATCACTTCACCGGTGCCTCTCCACCTGGGCGGGTGCGTGTAGAGGTCTAAGTAGACCTTCCTACTCCATTTGCAAGGTCCTTGCCTGTGCGTACACTGACATTCCCCGCAGCTGTGCACCTTTGTGTGTGTATCTTTGTTGGCACTTGCACGTAACCGAACTTCTTCGGAAGTTCTTCCTTCTGTCTTTGCTCGCTTCCTGCAAATCTTCAAATTTTCTGCTTTCACTTGATCATGCCGTCCGAGATCGTCGAAAACATCGCATACCTCTCAAACTACCTGGAGGAATCCCACGCCCGAGTACGGGAGCTCGAAAAGGAGCTCGCCAACGTCGTATGTCATCTCTTCCGTTGATCATCCAGATCCCACCACAGCCTCGCAATGCAATCCAGCGTCGGGAGAGCACGAAACCTGGAAGGAAGAATCGGATTTTACAGCTGGAAAAAGACAACGCGAAATTACAGCGAGAGCTCGACGATACACGCCAAAAGCAGAAGGACGGTTGTGTCCTGAGAGAAGCGTTGCAGGTGGTACGTCTTCTCCGTGGATCCCAAGACATCGAGATGAGACGAGCATCACAGAAATGCATCCAGCTTGAAGCTCAACTCAAAGACAGTGCGGGAATGGCGGCAAAGGTATTGCGAGAGGTACATATATAAACTGTTTCAATGTGACGACTCCACGTACTCTTTCTGATTTTACTGCAGCGGCTCGAAGCGGAGACAGTAGGTTTCTTTCTTGTGTAATTCTATCTGATTCAGCGGAACTGCCAGACGCTGGAAGAGATGCGTAAGAAGGCCAACGAAGAGCCATAGCTGTAATATATAGAATAAAGTATATGGCTCCAGCCATATAAACCTACTAACAAAAGGCATGACGCTAGCCAAAGGCTTGGCTAGCTATATTACTGCGGCACCTTGGGCATTCGGGCCTGTTTTGGCTACCCGCCGGCCTTCCGTTGATTACAGGTATTTGTTCTAGGGGTTCGCAGCGAAAATCCCATCAATCAATGCCGGAAACCGATAATATTGGTTTTGCCTCGCCGCATCAATATATGCAGGCTGTCAAAAGCACCGCCACTTTGTTGCTGCCATATCACTGCCGTTATATTCTTATCTAGAATCCTTCTGGCAATTGCTTGACACCCCCAGGAGGCTCGGGAATTTTCGGCGCTTTCGGGAATATCCGCTGCATACACGCCTTCGGGAATATCCGCCGCATCAAATCTTTTTGGCGACCGTTGGGCGCTTGGGATTGTCGGGCTGTCGGCAATATTCGCTGCTACTCCATTGCATTTGCATTTGCGGCTGTTTCACTCTGTTGCTACCATATCACTGCTATTATATTCCTATCTAGAATCCTTTTGGCAATTGCTTGACAACCCCCAGGAGGCTCAGGAATTTTCGGCGCGTTCGCCTGCATACATGTTTTGGCGCCTTGGCTCGGCGCCTTCGGGAATATCCGCTGCATCAAATCGGCAATATTCACTGCTGTTCCATTGGATTTTGCATTTACGGCTGTTTCATTGCTGGAGTAGTCATGTGTTTAGATTGCAACTCAAGCAAGCTTTCCGCTGTTTCTCTGGCTAAAGGATACATACTTCCGAAAGATAAGAATAAAAATAAAAATGGCAAATGGTTTGTTGGGCATACATACTTACTCTGGTTTGCAGTTCTACTGTGTCAATGCTCTGACTTGATTGTTAATGTCATTTCTCACAACATCAAGACTTTGGGTTCGATATTGGTTTTGAAGTAGTATGTGTCCTTGTTTGGCTCAGACAGCCACAAGAGATCAACACGTGATGGGAGACTTGGTCTGATTCGAATCCAAGTGAATGAAAGTGAGTGGCCGGCAAGCGGCGGGGCACAAATAAAAAGGACTGGCACTTTGGACAATTTTTTTTGACCCAGTGCCTCAATATTAATGTTTGCTCGGTTGACGCTTGCGCACCGACCAGCTCACATTGATTGTGGGAACTCCAGAGCGCCGAAGTTGGCCGAACCAAGGTTGAAGGATCCAATAATGCCCGTAGTCACATGCTAATTGAGGCGACATTTTCAGTACTCTAAGCCTTGTTTTTTCTTTGTGAAAAACATCGTCATTTCAATTTCACGTCGAAAATCAGCAAGTACGAAAGGAAGAAAAAATAAAAATCTATCGTAGACATCAGAGCGCTAGCGACGTGATTTTTCTACATAATTTTCGTAGTCCAACGCAATACCTTCCAGAATCCAAGTCACATCAAGAACGGCTGCCTCCCAGTCCAAGTGCAGTGTCCGGGATCCCAGAACAGCACACCCCCAGAAATAAAGCGACGCCACGAGGGTCAGGTGGCCATTCTTTCCCCAGACTAACAATGTATCCTCCCACTCACCGTACTCAGCCTGTACTTCCCACTTCCCGTCGGCCCCGCGGACACGCCACTCCGGCTGCATGGAATCCCACCATTTCCACCATGCCCTAGTGTATGCCGTCACATTCCTCACTTCGGGTACTTTGGTGTGATTCCCCCCAATCCAACGACTGACCTCTGTGGGACGGCCCTTTGAGGGTAAAGCATATCTTCCCATTTCGAATTTGGACGCCGTCTCGATACGGATCCATGCCGTCAGAAGCGCGTCGAAGTGCGGACCTAAATTGACAGCTGTCACCTGCAAGAAAGTGTTCGCGAACCACTCCGCGGCTTTCGGGGGGCATATAACCGACCGCATAGCAGTAGTCGCATCGGGGATGGCACGATCACTGTCGTGCTCATGACAGTCGAGTGGTAGCGAAGTGGAGGTGTCAGATTCCGGAACTGCAGCTGAAGGCGCAGATGCGAGAGCAGAGACCATAGATGTGGTAGGAGTAGCTACCTCTGAAATAGTGGTAGGGATGGAAGTTGGCATGGCAGGAATAGTCTGCAGGGACTTTTGAACGGGAACAGCGTCGGTGGGCAGAGGAGACCAGTCGGAAATGGTGATCTCCGGGCTTGAGACCCAATGTTGAGGGGGAAGGGAATCCCCTTCGACCTCCTCCTCGTTGTCATCCATCCCATGATCTCCGTCGGACATACTAGTGTCGCCGAGTTCATCATCCGTTGCGGGAGGACTCCGCAGGTGAGAGTGAGTCGAGGTAGAGAAGTCGGACATAGTGTCGTCCGTGTTTGGAGTTGACAGGGATGGGCGCGACAGGGATGGGCGCTCGGATGCATCTGACGTCAGCTCCATGAGATCGTCATTCTCGTCGTGTGCAAAGCGTGCGGAGCGGCGGGGCACTTCAAGTACAGCTGCGGCTGCTTTCTTCCTAGGCTGTCGAGGCGGCTGAGCGGGTTTTCCAGGCCCCAGCCCCGGGACACCGACATCACTACGCCACAACGCCCCCAGCGCCTGATTGCGCAAGCGATTGCGGTCCACCTGCTGCTGATACGTCAACTGTTCGTACGCGATGCCGGCAGTCGGATCCTCGAAGGTGACCGTAACCTCCCCAAGTTGCATGGTGGTTGTTGTTGCTTTTGGCGCACTGGGCCCGGGTTGGGAAGGTGTTGCTAGGGGAATGGCGGGTGTAGATGGCAGTTCTGACTCCACTCGCTTTCGCTTGCCGTAGCCCACCGGCTCTTTAGTGGAGGGTTTGTGTTTTTTCTTTGCAGGCGCCTCGTCGTCGGAGTCAGAGATGGCGTCCGAGCGGTCTGAGTTGTCGTCCGAGTCGTTATCGTCAAACTCCGGGTCTGCAAGTGTATATTTGGCTCGATCGAGATCTCCCTCAGGAGCAAGAGTGGCCGCCGCACAGTCAGTCGCAGCTACTTTTGTTAAGTTCCAGGCAGATAAAGAATTTTTTTTAAAAAATTGACGCACTGTATGCGGTATGCAGATACTCCACCATAAATGCCAGCACTTGCTTATTGAAGCGCTCCTTATTCCACTGTGGCCAATGCTGGGCTGCCGCAGTCCGATTGACGCCGTTTGAGACACTAAAAATAATGAGATCATGTTCTCGTCACTCGTAAAAGAAATACTCACTGAATTGTACGTATTTCCCCGCCATACTTGGGGATGGGGCCGCCCATAATCAAGACAGAGTGAAGACCTGTATGCTCCTCAAGTCCACGAAGGATTGGGGCGACAAAATCTGGGATCGCTTCGATACATCTATATATCCCGATCAGACCTAAGTCTTCGATTGATACAAAACTGGATGTACCTCTGACGGTCAGCAGGGCTGTTAGAAGGGGGATCCTGAAGCGCCCGCAAGTACTTTTCTTTTTCGTCGGCTGCGCTGTCCTTTGCCCGCTGCGAGAGTCCAGCCTTTTCTTCCGGCGACAATCCTTGGAAGACAACCCGGGCAACACGAGATCTGAAGCCGGCTTTGGGTGTCTTGGTCTTTTTAGTTTCGGGATCCCCACGCTCGCGTGCCGCGGCCCATTCCGTATCGACTTTAGGCGCAATAAGGTCGGCATAGGACTCATGCATGAACTGTTGGTAAGCTTGGCGGGCCTTCGGCGGAGTGGTCACTCCTGAGAGCTGGGAGAGCAGGAGTGCATATGGATTTTTCAACGGGTTTAACCCTAAGGAACGGTTGCGGTGGCGGCGAATGCGATAGATAAACCAGCGACGAATGCGCTGGAAGACGAGTCAGATACAACGGTACGTGGCTGTGGCAGCAGACTTACCTTATTCAGCTCCTCGACGCGCGCACCCCGGTCGGCCTCTTCTTCATCAGTCAACTCCTCTGGAATGATTGGGGCACTTGGTTCGAATGGCCTCAGAACTGGTTCCTCGTGATCTGCAGTCCGCCAGTCTATACGAGCGTGAAACTCATTGCAGACCCGCATGAGATACTCGCGCTCCTGCACCCATCCCTTGTCCAGAGCCTTGGAGTACGCATCAAGATGTGGTTCAAGAATCTCTTCGCGAACGCCTTCAGCCCAGAGACGGAGGTTCTTGCGCTCCTGTTTCGGAACACGTTGCTTGGGTTTGCGGATTCCCTTTTTGGCCATACTGATCTTGGGGAAAATCAGCGACCTAACCTTTGAAGATGAATATTAATGCAACATACAGTATAGTGGTGCCGGAGTTTTGGTGAGACGAAAGATCAACTGCTACTGTGTTCAGGACTCTGTCACCACTTCCGCAATGAGCACTGATCATCTTACTGACTTCGCTTTTTTTTCTTTCTTTTCCTCGGCGGAACTACAGGCGACAAAGGTAAGATCACCACTTTCCGCAATGAGCAATGAGTGTCTTACCAACTTCCCGTTTTTTTTCCCCTCGGCGGAATTACAGGCGAAGAAGGTAAGCGATGCTGTTCTTTACATTTTTCACATCTAGGATATCCGAGATTGGCGCAATTCCCAAGACGCGTGGGCAATTCGGTGCAGTGTGTTTGTTGTTACGGGTTTACACTCCCCTGACGGTAAATTTCTCTTGCACTTATCCACCATGGCGTCACCAGAAGGGCTAAGCTTTGAGGAGCTACTTGCAAACCTCAGCCTCAGCAGCTCGCCCCCATCGTCCCCTCCAGAACCCGGCCATGACTCTCTTCTGTCAACAACTCCACACAGCAATTCAGCTGCTCCTAGCTATCAGTTGCAAGTCAGCATCACAACGACGGTTGAGTGGGGGGGGCGACCTCGCCACGCCGAGACACCAGCTCCACCACCTCTTTCCCCCGCTCGACGTTCACCTGCCACGCCCTCTACCCTGCGAAGACCCACCATTTATGAATATCAGACCCCCATGGGAAGCAACCTCACTTCCAGCTGGTACGTCCGTCATTACTACATTGGGTAAAGCTCGAACTCAGACTTTTTAGGGCGACCGCAGGGACTGCGACTCAGGGAGTCCCTGGTGGTCAGAAGGGCACACCCAAGAAAAAGGGTGTGAAAAAGGCATACGTGGTGTTTCAAGGTCACGTTCCAGGGGTCTTCGAAACATGGTGTGTACTTTGTAATCTTGCGATCGCATTAATTAAATCCGAATGTAGGCGGGAGACCAATGACAATGTCAGAGGTTTCCCTAACGCCATCTATCGCGGATATGCGTCTCTTGCAGAGGCCGAGGCCGCATTCGCTTATGCCCTCGAAAACTGTTGGGTGCGTGGTGCAGGAGTCAATGGCGGGCCAGTCCCTTTCAGCCCGCCAACTCCCCTCCGATCTTCCACGGATCCGAATCCCGTCAATCCATTGCGGGGATCGGAGGCCCTCGACTGGCAAGTCGTATTCCGAGGGATCAATCCTGGAGCGTACTGCTCCGTGTGCGTTGTTTATCTGCTCTGCTTTAATTACATTCTTCTCATTTAGATTTCAGTTTGGAAGCCATGCTCAACACTTCTGGCATCCGCAATGCGCTCTACAAAGGGTATGATACTAAACAGGAAGCCTTCGCTGCCTGGGATCTCGCCCGTCAATGCGGCGAAGTTACTGTAACTCCCCCTCCCTCGTATTATCAAATTGTGTAGTGTTACGATGAACGAATTGCATTTTTTTTGCGGATCCTGTATGAGAATTGGTGATTTAGAAATGAGAGATCTGAAATGACTTGTTCTGGTAGACCGGGTCTCGCACTCGCCATACACATCTCTCGCACTCACCATGGTGTGCACCTCCAAATTCTTCGGTCTCCAGCCGCTACTACAATGCTTGGATACGGTTACTTTCCGGGTTACCTCTTCTCATCGTCCGGACCAAATGCTGTTAAGCTCACATTCAAAATGGTCTCGTTATTGAGAATCTTTTGCACGGAATTGATGGGTACCATTTTGAACATTCATCGTTGAATATCAAGATTCCGAGAGTATTTCAGTTTGGAAACCTTGCTCAACACTTCTGGTGTCTGCAATGCGGTCTACAAAAGGTATGATACTAAACAGGAAGCCTTCGCTGCCTGGGATCTCGCCCGTCAATGCGGCGAAGTTACCGTAACTCCCGCTCCCTCATACTATCAAATTTGTGTAGTGTTACAATGAGCGAATTGAATTGGTGATTGAGATATGAGAGATTTGAAATGACTTGTTCTGGTAGATTGTGTTTTGCACCAACCACGCACATCTCTCGCACTCACCATACACATCTCTCGCACTCACCATGGTGTGCACCTCCAAATTCTTCGGTCTCCCTTCACTACTACAATGCTTGGATACAGTTACTTTCCGGGTTATATGGTACCTTAACCTCTTCTCGTTGTCCAGACCAAATGTTGTTAAGCTGGCTTTCAAAATGGGCTCGTTATTGAGAATTTTTTGCACGGACGTGATGGGCACCATTTTAAGCATTCATCGTCGAATATCAAGTTTCCGAGAGCAAAACTTGGGCAGAAAAAAGTGGCAGCACATATCTAAGGTCCTGACCTGACTTTCCCCAAAAATACATATATACCGAGGTGAATGTTGGTCTACTAAAGGGATGGAAGTGCGCATATAGGATCTTGTTCAACTCCTCGAAACTTTCAACCTCGCAATCCTCAGCTTTCATAATAAATCTGGAAATTTATCAGATAAATCCAAAAAAATAGGTTAATTGAGAATCCCGAATATCTCCTCATGCGAAAGAGGTAGAGGATTGAAGGGTTCAAAACAAGGTCGACAAGTCTGCATCGGCAAGTGCCGGACAGGCGCTTAACAGGCGCTTAACACAATGCAGCCTGTTTTGGATCGTTGCCTGCGATGCCGCTGGGCGCTTCACAGGCGCCTAGCCCGTTTGGGCTATCGGCACCGATGAGCGATTACACAGCTCGTCGGTTCTTTCCTCTTACTCTCACCATCGCAATGCCAAAGCTTCGCCCCAATCCTGCTGACCCTGACATGCACGCCATCTACTGCTATAGATGGTGCCAGAAGTATATCACCCAGCTACTAATCCCTATTTCATTGCTCATAAAAGTTATGCATAGGAATATCGACGACTATCGTCGTAAGAATCGGGAACGCATGGCTCGCCACAGAGCTTCAGATAATGCTGCAACTCCTGAAGAGCGCCAGGCTCGGCTCGAGAAAAGACGTTTTGCGGCTGCCCAATATCGTGAAAAGTATGTATTCCCACCGCTTTTCCATGTTTTTTGGATTAAGTTGCGCTTTCAGACACCGATGGCAGCTCAAGCTCAAGGAGCGTATGCGTCGCGCTAAAATTGCAGAAGAGGGTCGACTTCAATCCGGTATATGAGCTTTCTCTCTCTTGTTCAAGCCAACTATCTGTCTGCTAACTTTCTCAAAACTCATAGGCACCTCGCATATATAGTTTCACTTCATACCTACATTTCTGTATCACTGCCCCGGCCATCCAAAACCACCAAGCCAATTTCGCGCGGGTATTTAGATTTATTTGGATTTTCTAGATCCGCCGGACCGTTAAGCCAATGTCGCGGGGGTAATTTAGAGACTTGTTTGAGTTTTTTAGATCCGCCGACCGTGCAGCCCTGAAGCCGGCTAGAGATTTATTTGAATTTTCAAATCAGCCTCCAGCGCTTACCATCCGAACCGCGTCAACACTCATGGAGTAATCCGGATGAATCCGAATATAATCGGACACCCTTATGTTCCATCTAAGGTGCACCTGTTTTCCGATGAACTTTAATCCGTGTAAGTATCTTCTCTCCGTTCCTTTTCTCATTTTCTCATGGTATTCAGGCCGTGAGGTAGTCTTGTATCAACCCAATGTTTTCACCAAGTTCTGCCGCCAACCGACAGTGAATACTAGGTAATTCATGTGGGTTATTATCGTATTCTTTGTACCGACTGCTGACCCTTTGTTCACAGAAAATTTTGGGAGGACCATCAGAGCAACCTCCGCCTAGCTGCCGCCTCTACATTTTTGACCTCACTGCCTCGAGCGCACACAGCTTCTGTCTCTTATGATGTTGGGTGTACGTGTCTCACGGAAATCCGTATGGAGTGTGGAAAAAGAATTGGGAAAATGCATGGAGAAATGGTTGAACACTGGTGGGCCGAAGTGAGCCGCATGCTACCCCCATTTTATCGGAGTAAATTGTAGGCGAAATTTAATCCATTGAGAAATTGATCTCCCTGAATGTGTGACTTCCTCGTTGTTTCGTCTGTGCGAAATCATGCTTCACAACAACTCTGAGGTAGACGGATATTTGAACTCTTCCTCACTCCATTTCTGGATCTTCCCTATTTCTGCCGAGTCTTATGCATTGTCGATTCAAGATCCTCCTGTGCGAAAATTCATTGTTGATCCACATCACGGCCAACATTGCCCGTATTACTTGCCATATTAATTACGGAAGGATCAAGGTCTAATTTAGGTGATAGAAGCAAAGATTTGCGGTGGCCAAGGCTTCCGATACATGCCAAATTTCGGTGTAACACGTACTCAAGGGCACAACAGTCGCTCCTTCAGTAATTTTCCGTGCAGCACGTACTTGTTAAGTCAGGGACCCAGAATCACAGCACATACATGGAACGGGGAAAGTGAGTCAATTGTGTGCTTGGGCGCGCTGTGCGCATTGGGTTGAGGATTTCCCTTTCAAAACAATTAGAGACCCAAAGCGCAGTGCGATTGTGTGATTTCCGGGATGAAAAGAGACAATGAGTGGGCGGACATGGGTCGCGAAATTAGATGTATCAGCAGCAGTTCAGCAGCGCTGATATGTTGCGTTCCGCGACCCACATCAGTGGTGCGAAAATGCAAGCCGCTATGTTACGTGTCGCTGGCCTTGAAACACATCATGGAACTCAACATTCCGGGACTGATTTCAGACCACTGGATTCATTTAGTTTCCGATGTGATTTCGCCTCAACAGATACCCAATCGGATACTTGGGTGGTTCAAGCTCCCTTCTGGTGGCCGGAAATTTAGGTAATTGCTGTGTGTTTGTGTTTCAGCTATTACCGCGGTTCCATAAATTGTGATTCTCGTTACCAATGCTTGGCATGAGCACTTGCTCCATTGCTCCGGGATTTCAAGACGCTACCCTACCTTTCTGATTACATGTTCGTGCTTCAAGATCAGTCAGCGGTGTTCTGGCCACCAATTCAATTCTGTTCGGCCAACATCAGACGTAACCGGCTAGGTATGGTTTATATTTCTGTGCTAATTGTATTTCTGTTTCCATGGCTCATACTCAGCGCGCCCCCAGCCGTGGCGGTCGTGGGCGTAGAATTACTGGTTCCCAGTCCCGCCCTCGCATTTGTGTTGGGACGCAAGAGGAAGATGACACCGATTTTCTGGCAGATCGTGGCTACTATATTTCAGACAACTCCACGCGTCGAAACGAAGAACTCTTGGACATTCCCCACAAGAAGCGCCGTGTAGACCGACACGAACTTGATGACCCACTAGCATCTTGGGACCCAATGCCAACTGGTGATGGAGAAGACCTAAATGACATGGAGAACGACACAGGTCCGACTCTCCTGGGCAAACGCAAGAACTACGAAAGCTCGGTGTGTCTTGTTATGCACAGTAACACGAATAGCTGACCAAAAACATCAGACAGATCCCATGAACGTTTGGCGTCCTCAGAGCCAGCTCTTTTTGGATGAAATTGCACTCCATGATGGCGTGGATCTTGACCCTCAGGTCAGTGTGCACTCTGTGCTAGTTCCTACGATCCCGGCACCATCCGTCTCTTCAAATGTGTTCATTGCGGAGAACATTATCAGTGTGAGAAGTGCTGTATCGAAGAACATGGCACGTAATCCACTCCATTCTCTGAAGGTGTGATTTATGCCTCATACGATGTTGAAAACAAATCTGATATATTTCTAGGAGTGGAACGGCGAGTTTTGGGTAGATCGGTCACTTTATGACTTGGGTCTGATATATCAGCTTGGGCACGGCGGATTGCGCTGCCCATACCCAGATTCACGCGCGCTCACAATGGTTGTTATCAACTTGCCCTTCGTACATAATGTTTGGTACCGCTACTGCAAATGCCAGAAGGGCGCACACTTGTCAAATGTCCAACAGTGTCTGCGGAATCAATGGTATCCTGCCACCGTCACTGATCCGTCCACATGCGCCACATTCTTAACTCTGGAAACCTTCCGCTTACAAAATGTCGTTGGCAACATGAACGCTCACGACTTTGTCACTGCTATCGAACGGCAAACTAATGCTGCCAGCTGTACCGGCATAGATTGGGTCCCCGTATGTGCCTTCTTCATTACTTGCGACCTACTTTAACTCCTGCCCAGCATCGGTACAAAGAATTTATCCGCATGTCTCGGCAGTGGGCTTTCCTCAAACGTATCAAACGGGCTGGACGTGCACACGATCCACTAGGCTTGGCGGCAACGGTCTTACGTGAATGCGCAGTGCGGTGCTGGGCCTGCCCGCATGATGGCCGCAATTTACCAATGGACTGGCGGGATGTGAACCCGAAAGACAAGTAAGTTTCAGATGATGCGGTTGCACAATTGCTCATGCCGAGGACATTGCAGGTTTCTTTACATGCTCATTGTCGCTCTGGATGCCAATTTTCGATTGAAGAATCGGATGCGCCCCAATGAGCATCCTGACCCCTCTCTCGGACCTGGATGGGGATACTTTGTGGAGCCGGAAAGTTATCGCGAGCATCTCAAGAACTATGTTGCCGAGAAAGATGTACGTACACTTCCGTAAAATCCCAAGTCGCCATGTATACTGATTCTATCAAAGATCAGTACGTGCATTGCGTTTGCGGCACTTCTCCAAAAGGACACAAGAGGTACCACCGGCTTGCGAACGTCAGGGGTTGGCGGGTGCGTGTGTGCACGCCATGAGTGTGTCTTGCCCAATGGGATCGGAGACTTGCAGAAAGGCGAGAGGTCTGTGATTTATTCGTCTTCGCGATCTACAAGGGTTAACACATCTAACTAGATTTTCAAACATGGATTTCATCCTTCTTGCTGCGGTTGCGGCGTTTGTTGTACAGTGGTTGACCATTTCATATGATATCTCGTGTCAATGGAAGCGAACCTTCCCAGCACGCAACGCGAAAATGCCTCAAGATATGCAACTTCAGCTCAATGCCATTTCCGTGCAGTGCGCATTGCCGGTGTGGCATGCTGGATCTCACGAGGAAGCGTGTCAGAGCACCAATAGCCTCAGTTACAAGCCCGGTGTTGGTAGGACTGATGGGGAAGGTGTAGAGAGGACGTGGAGCGTTCTCAACCCCGCGGCCTTTCACACGAAGGATATGTCACAAGGGAATCGTGTCGACACGCTGGAGGACAAGATAGACTCACATAACTTCCTTAAAAATCTTGGTCTGGGTGCGCCGTATCGTTCTGATCATTTATACCTGAATTAATATTAATTGCATACAGGTGATTCGCTGCACCGGAAATTGGCCCTGGCACGCACGGAGCGTGATCGGCAAGTCAAAAACTTCGAGCAGGTGTCTTCGACTGTTGAGCGCGACGTGCGCACTCTGTGGCAGAAGCAAATAAACGAATGGTTACAGGATGAAACGAAGCCAAACCCATACCTCCTTAATAAACGCGGTAGGTCGCAGGTGACCTTGGCCTAAAGTTGTACTGAACCCCATTTAGATGGACCTACCGAAGCCCAGGTCCGTGCAGAGCTCAAGCGGGAAGAAGAGCGTGATGCTGCAAGCGGCAAGATACCCTTGCATGGCACCAGCGCTACTGCATTCCTCGCGGGGGGACTTCAGATTGAGGATGCTCAGTATGTTCATCGTTCATTGTATTTCGTAGCACGTCATCTCTAAATAAATATCCCCATAGGCGTCGTATCATCGCAGAACTCGCGGGACTCCCCATTGTCTCCCCTGATCGCGATTCCAAGGTTCAAGAGCTTCGCCTCGCACTATTGAAGAAGGTTGCCAGATTCCGTGAGCTACAGGCGATTTATATGCCAGGCGCGGCTCGGGCAATTGCGAGAGATGAAGCACTGCGGGATCCGAACACGGCCGCATTACGGGTGGAGCATGTAAAGGTGTATATGCCCCACGAATTGCCTGAAGGCGAGCGCGGGGCAGGATGTGTACCTGGCTTAACCGAAATGGAAGCTAAAATGCGGGGCGCACAGTGTACTGCCGCCCTTACCGTTCTCCGCGGCCGTTTACATGCCAAGCGACACCTCATCACTTTCCGTAACGACCATCTGACAGGGCAGAAGAAGACGACGAAGGCGGGCACGTTGATTGCACAGCTCGGTGAGAGGGTGAAAGCGAGTGCAGGAAAGTATCGCAAGGGCTATGAGGGGTTGGTGGCGCTGAAGGGGAAGGACTTTGCGCCCCACTTCAGGGAGTTAAATGATGATGATATCCGGTTGGACGGTGACAACGGGGAATCTGATGCAGCGGCTAGGAAGAAGTTGGCTATGCTTAGCGCAGGCCGTGGCGCCCGCGCACCGCGAAACGCGCCGGGACAGTCAAAGAGGTTGATGTCATGGATATGGACGGTCAAAGAGGGCTCCGGGGACGACGAAAAAGATCTGCACGACGGTGAGTATTTTATTTTCTCTTGTTCTACAGAGTGCATAACAATGTCTGTCAGCTGTTCGCGTGGAGTGGGCACGCGCCAAGGCTCGCAAGACACGCTGGGAGGAAGAAGTCCAGCTTCTCGAGGAGGAAATGCGGAGGACGTTAAGGTATTTGGAATGGCAGGCTTCATGGTGGGAGACTCGTCAAGACACGCGCCCGCAGGCATCCTTGGACTTGCGGGCCGCACTTCGAGCGTATGCATTGAAGCAGGCCTGGCTACATCGGCGTCTTCGAGACTTCTTCAAGTCGCAGTGGAATGGTCCAGCTGTTGGTACGGACACGGTTTCGGACACAGTTCTGGAGAATGCCGACCTCAGTACATTTCTGGCGTAGCTACTGTACTATTTAATTCAATTCGTCGGTCGTGCGTCACAGGCCCCCAAATCGACGAATAATTTTGCGCCAGTCACAGGTCACCGAGGCTGAGCGCGAACTTGTAAAAAAGTCACAAAATCGCGAAAAAAACGCGCCCAAAATCCTTTTTTTTTTCTTCGCTGACGCGCCCTGATATTGGAATGGCCGCGGCGCTCACACAGCTGCCATTTCTGACGTGATCGGAGAAACTCAACTTGTCCCGCTCCCACACGCACTCGCTCGACGCTAAAGCACTGCGAAATAGAAACTTGCTGAGCGTGCGCCATTTCATTTATCTCGCCTCAGAATCAAGGCAGCTGAGCTTAGAAAGGAATTCTGGATGGCCTGGAGCAAAGCGCGATTTTTTTTTGGTGTCACGGTCCCAGGGGCAATCAACGAATGTGCAAGTTCGTTGCTCGATGTCACGGGTCACAGGGCGCGCGAATTGGATTAAATAGTACAGTATACGGTGACCGGTATTTGATCGATATGATGTGATCTTCCTTATCAAACTCTTTTGCCGCTTTATCTCGTATCTCTCGTGCCATGATCTTATCAGTCTGTCCAAAATGCATCTTATCTCATCGCTTGCAGGTTATGATAGTTAAAATTGATCGAAGGAACATCAAATAAATAAAGACTTGCCGATGTTCTCAATATAGTAGGCCCCGGTATGTGGCCGGCCGGATGGCTCAATATAGCTATGGCACTGTAGCCGATGACCGAGGATTTAGCCTAAGCACTATGAACCTAGCCAACCCATGGCTAGAGTCGTAAGTTGAGTTAGTAGGTTTATATGGCTAGGTACATACCTACAGCCTAAAACGTACAGCTACGGGTGCAACGAAACACAAGATGGTCAAGAGGTAAGTTTCACCAGACAGTCTATATGTCGTTAAAACTCCCCAGACTTCGACCGAACTCCGGGCGGCCCACGATGCTCTCGCTGCAGGCGCCGAACGTTATGTGCTTCTCAAAACCAAATATAACAAAGTCAAAGAAGACAAAACGTCTTTGCGTGGGGTTCGTACCATCCAGTTGATTATTTATTAGGACGGTGCTAATGTACTTTGTAGGCTCTCGCTGAAAAGGACGCCCAAATCCACTCCTTGGGGCAAAAAAATTCTCGGATACAAGCAGAATACGAAGCAGAAGAAAAAGAGAAGGCGCAGCTGCAACAGGTCAGTGAACTCTCTCCCCCCGGCGGCAGAGTCAATATTCTCTCAGGCCCTCCGCGAGCTCCTCGAAACTGCCGAGGGTTTACGGAACGAAGGCAAAGAGGTGAGTTTTGTTCTTTGCCACCGATTTGCGTTACTGAGTATTTCCGTCGCCCAAAAAGTCCATTGACCAGAAGAAAAACGGAGGAGGGGTATCAGAGGCGAGGTTACTTCGGATATTTCGGCTCTCTTTCTTTAACTTCCCACTACAGACGGCGTCACTGAATGTTTCCATCGCCCACAAGTTCATCGACCAGAAGAAAAATGGAGGAGGGACATCAGAGGCGAGGTTACCTCAGATATTACATCTCTATTTCTTTAACTTCACACAACAGACAACGAAAGTCATCGCGAAGTACACAGATTATATGAGCGAACTGCCCCTGCCAGACCAGCCTCCGCCATCACCCCCGTTGGAACTCAACCCAATTTGCTATGAGTCTGTCAAAAGTTTGCACGCCTATCTCTCCCAAGTGCGTTTGGGGATGCTTAACTGACGTTGACACAGAATTCCACTTCCAGCAGGCAAGTGTATCCTTCTGTCCAATAACTCATTGAACTCAACGGTACATAGATTTCTCAACCACATGCTGTATCTGCCACGGCGACTCGTCTCCCTGTCCGATTTCAGCTATCTTGCTTACGGACCGACGTATCGCTATGAGTGTGCCACGAAAACGTGGCTTGAAGGCTCGCATCTGAGCGGGTTTCATGGTAGGACACGTGAGCTATTCGTCCAGAACGAAAATTTCATTGTCTACGCTGGAACTTACAAATGCTACGACCTGAGCCCATTGCACCCAAGGGAATCCACCCTCCTCCATGCATCGTATGTCTTTTTTTTCACCTTGAATAAACTCATGGCCTCATTCGAATCATTTTGTAGAACAAAGGAGAAATCATCGACACGGCGATGGGCGTTCCTCGACCTCAGGATCACGCTTCTCTCATGAAGCAACGCTATCCGGCCGGAAAGATCAAAGTTACGGCTACCGGCCTCCAATGTGTGGGATTTAGCATGGAGCTTTACGAGTCGTTAAGGCACAGATTCGCTATCTGCTCAAAGAAGGAGGAGGGGAAAGCGGGGACTCCGAGCGAAGAATTACGGGATGCGAATAAGAAGCGGAAGGCGGGGAGCCAGGATTTACGGGATGGGAAGGTTCAGTCGCAAAAACTGAAAAAGAGCTGAATGTCGTACTCTAACCCAACTCGTCCTGCTGAAAAGAGAAAAATGTTACTGCCTGCCGATATTTTGGATGATATCTTTGTTCTTCCGCGCTTCCCGAACCCATCTTGCACGCCCACTGGCTTAAACATTTAACGTGAGTCTAATGGACAAGCTAGGGGCTTTGGACTTCACGAAAATTAACAAGGATCCCAAGATCTGAAGCGACAAGACCCGAGTCAGGTCTATCGGCCGATGTGTCATCCCTTCCAAAAGTTTATTCATCGTTTGGTCTTGGCCGCTTCCTGCGAGGAGACTTGAAGAAAGTATATGGCAAAACATGTCTCAATACACGAAAAACAGATACGACTCGCATACGAGCGGAGGTATAAGTAAATGCATCAGAACCAGGAGCGCGAACAATCCCGCAGTTTCTCACCCCCGCGCGTTTGCGGTGGGTAAACGTTCCCGCAAAGCGGCTGAAACTCCCGCGCGCTGCTGAAGAGAGTGCGACACGAGTCTCGCGGACAACGTGGCCTCCGGTTGCTGGGCTGCGCGGCGTCTTCGAGCGTGCGTGCATCGACTCCTCCCTGCGACCGCCTCGTCGCGCTGAGGATGGACGGCATCGAAAATTAGACAGCTACAGCGCAGATGGAGGGTCTGCGACCGGCGAGATCGACTTTTCGCGTGGGGTTCAGTCGTGTGCAGGGGAGGCGACAACGCCGGCGTGATGGATGTCGGAGAGACTTAGCGTGGGGGCAGCTGAGGACGGTGGTGAAGAACGCGGCGTGGGGGATGGGCATTCGCCGCTGCGGCCGTTGTGCAGGTCGCTGGTGGTGCTCCTTGTGTTTGCGGCGTGCGGCAGGCGGAAATTCGAGCGACAGCGTGATATAGCGCTGAGGATGCTCGCAACGCGCTTGGATACGACGTGCGCGATGGGAAATGGCCACCGTAAGTGGTGCGCACCCCGGTGGCGCTATGCGTGGTGCTGAGGGTGTGCTCAAGCGCGCTCGGAGAGTAGTACGCCGGAGATGCTCGTTGGGCGCGAGGAGATGACGAAGGCGGTGCCGGTGACGGGGAACGGCTGCCGCAGCTGCCGCGGATGCGGGAGGTGGTGCTGCTGATGAGAGCTGCAGGGACAGGCGTCGAGCGGCGATGGGGGTACTTCGCTCGAAACGGCCGCGGGTGGCGGGGCGGAACGGCGGGGCGGAACGACGGCGCGTGGGCCACGAGAAACGGGCACCGTGGACGCTGCATACGGTGGTGGTGGTGTGCGTCGTCCTACCGATGCGCGCAAGTACGGCGTTGGGCCTGTAGGTGCCCTTTTGCATCGATTTGGCTGTGTTAACTCGCGGTGCAGGCAGGTGCCGTGATGGATATGCGCGCCAAAGCGCGCGCGTGGAGAGGGGCCGGCGTCGAGGGGGGAAGAGTGGGGCAGTGCCGGAGCGCCCATCTCGGGCGGAGGTGAAGAAAGCGGGCGGAGGCGAGGAAAGCGGGCGGAGGCGAGGAAAGCGGCGTATGAGATGGGATGGGGAATGGACGCGGGTGCTGCGCGAAGATCGTTGTTGCGCCCGTGGGGATCAACGAGGGCGGTGCGCGTGGAGGAAAAGCAGGGGCTGCTGCGTGTCGTCTAGGGTGCGCGGGAGCCTGGTGTTGAGCGCATGGGCGTGGTAGGGCGTCCGGGGCTCTGTAGCGTATGCGTGGTGAGGTTCTAGGCGTGGAGTGGCTTCGCTCGATGAACGCATCGGGTTCCGCGTCGTACAGCTACAGAAGGCTGGCGAGGGTGGCGGGCAGTGCAGGTAGTCGCAGTGCATCTTGTAAATGATGCTCCGGCGGGGCAGGAAGCGACGGGCGAACAGGCAGGGGCGATCTGAAAGGGGATCGGATACGAGGAAGAAACAGGAGAGTAGGGAGGGCGAGGAGAAAAGAAGGATGAGGAAGGGGAGGAAAAGGAGCGGAGGAGAAACTTGCCCATAGCGGGGGGCGGGGCGGCGGCGCGTGGGCGAAGAGAAACAGGCGCCATGAACACCGTATACGGTGGTGGTGTGCGTCGTCCTACCGATGCGCGCAGGCAGGGCGCACTCCTGCATCGATTGTGGCTGTGATGACTCGCAGTGCGTGGCGAGGCGATGAAGACAACGCGGGTGTTGGAGGACGCCGGCTAGATGTGCTGCGTTTGCCAGGAGGGGTACGTGCTGATGGATTATGCGCCCAAGCGCGCGCGTCGAGAGGGGCCGGCGTCGAGGGGAGAGTGGGGCAGTACCGGAGCGACCATCACGGGCAGACGTGAGGAAAGCGGCATATGGGATTGGGAATGGACGCAGCGGGTGCTGCGCGACGTTGGTGTCGTACATCCCAACTGTGGTGCGTGCAGGTGCGCGCAGGCGCGCGCAGAGAACGCTGAGGGTGACTCCGCTGAAGATCGTCGTTGCGCCCGTGGAGGTCGACGAGGGCGGCGCGCGTGGAGGAAGGGCAGCGCCTGCTGCGTGTCATCTCTAGGGTGCGCGGGGGCTTGGTGCTGAGGGGCCAGGGCATAGGCGTGGTAGGACGTCCGGGGCTCTGTAGCGCATGTGTGAGGTTCTAGGCGTAGGGCGCATCAAGCACGCGAGAACACATCGCATTCCGCGTCGTGCAGCTGCAGAAGGCCGGCGTGGGCGGGGGACAGTTCTGGTAGTTGCAGTGCATCTCGTACATGACGCTCCGGCGGGGCGGGAGGGAGCGACGGGCGTACAGGCAGCGGCGATATGAAAGGGGATCGGACGGCTGAGGACGACGTCAGTAAATATACCACGAGGAAGAAACAGGAGAGTAGGGAGGGCGAGGAGAAAAGAAGGATGAGGAAGGGGAGGAAAAGGAAAGGGAAAAGGAGCGGAGGAGAAACCTACCCATATCCCGCTCGCAAGCGTCGAATTCGCGATGGAAAAGGGCGGTCTGATAGGATTGCGGTCGGTGCGTTCCCGTCCGTTCGACTCAGAATGACGCCGGTTGACGGATTGGACTATCTAAGGGGGAATCAGCCTAGGCAACGCGAAGGTACAGTGCACGCACGATGCTCGCTAAATGGGAGCACAGCCCCGAGTTCCAAGTCGCACCCGCGACGGATGCGAATTCGCATCTGAGCAGAACAGGTGCCGCCGGGGCGCTCGAAGACCAAGTCGTTGGCCTGGGGCGCGAGGGATGCCGATGCACGACGTTGAGGTGACGCTGCGATGGGGACCGATAGGGACGCATGCATTGGGCGCATTGGGACTGGGGAGAGAAATAGCCAGTGAGATTAGTTGAAGGAAAGGAGGACTGATAATAGTCGACGCACCGTGGATACGACCGACGCCGGCTGCCTTCTCCTCGATCCATTCAGCATCCAGCTGCATGGAAGTAGAAGCACTTCCACGCGGGGAGATCGACCGCTGGGTCAGCGGATGTCTGTACATGACAGAGAAGGAAGACTGAATGACAATGAAGCAAATAATCGATGGAAAAAGAAAACGCACCTTGGATCGAGCAAGTTCATGAACGTCGGGGTTCCAAACGATGTGCATGGGCAATGGCATCGTAAGGTGTGTCGGAGATCCTGCAATTGTCGAACTTGAAAGGATCGTGGCGCGTGGAAGTCGGCACCGCACGAGTCGTGTCGAGCATGGCGGCAATGGACCCAAAGCGAGGCTTGGAGGCTGAATGAGAGCCGGGGGCGACGGTCAAAGGGGCTGGGAAGCGCTTCGGCCAAGGGAGGGGCAGGATTCAATGTCGCGGGAGACGAGGGAGCGAGTCGAGGAAGACGATATAGAGCGAAAGTGGCCGGGGAAGAGGACGAATGGAAGAGGGATTGTGAGTAGAAGTAGGGTTAGATTAGGATTGGGATTGGGATAAGCACCGCGCGATGGGCATCGAGGCGGGGGCGAGTGGCGAGGATGGTGGTGGGAGTGAAAGAGACGACGTGACAGCCAGCGCTGATCGCCGCGGCGCCGACGAGCGGCACCATGCAGCGGCCAATAAACGCGTCGTGCACGGCGTCGCGACATGCAGAATCTGTGCAATCTCGCGTCGCGTGGAAAACTATGCATCGAAGATGCGGGCCGCGACGCACATGATCGCCGCGTCGGGCCACTGGATGAACCCGCGCGCGACGACGAGCCAGCCTCAGAGCCAACGGCGTCAGTATGGTGCGCAGGAGGTAAGGTAAGGGCACGGGAAGGAAGAACGACGCACATATGTCGACAGAGAAGGGCGTGCTGCCGGGGCTGCGATCGCAAGGGACGTAGTCAGCACTGAGTAGAGTAATAGAGAGGCACACGCACCTCGCAATCCCGCCTTGAGGTTAGGAAAGCCCGTCATCGGCTTGCACTTGAGGTATGAGATCCGCCGGCAGAGTAGCTGCAGCGAGGCGGTGCGTGGCGCCGCGGGGGTCCACATGCAGGCTCCGCCGGTGCACGCAGACAAACCCGTCGATGGTCTCTGCGTGGCGTCGGGATGTGCCTAGGGCGGGACGACGAGCTGGATTAGGGATGGGAAAGAGATCATCCAAAAAAGATATCAGCGTGCGATTCTATCCGGAGTGTTGTGTGGCGGCGGGCTGAGTGGGCGGACGCATCTGGGGGGAGCGAGAGGAGGGGCGGCTGGGGCTGCGAGAGCGGCGTTGCATCGCCCAAAATCTTGGGGAGTGTGGGGGAGAGAGCATGCATGATCGCTGTGGGCATCGGCGTCCCTATCTCGTACATACTGCCGCATAGCGTCGTTGTTGCGGCGGAGCAGCATTAACTGCGCCGCTCGTGGGAGTAGCACAGGTTGTGGAAAAACTAAGATAACGGGCTGATCTTGTCAGCCCCACATCTCGGGCCTCGCGTCCACGGCATGGTCCACTAGGACGGCGCAACGCACGCAGCTGGCGCCATGGGATCGGAGTTAGGGCTGTACGACAGATCACACTCTTCTCGAGGCACATGAACTCCTCATGGTCTCTGCCAGTACACCGGTTGCGACTTTACCCAATTGAAAAAAAGGGCAACGCGGGCACAACCTTGTGCGTGAATATGAGATGACCCTGCGACTTCGAAAATTCGTCTAGACTGCGCGAAATGCGATCAAAAGCATTAAAGGTGTACCTATAATGGTAGTCTCCCTCTTTATAAAATTATCCATGTCTGTCTGAAGCCTTTTAAAGTCCGCTTTTGGGAGATCAGGCCCGAGGCTTTGGAAGCGCTCTGTCCAGATCTTTGGAAGCGCTCAATAAACGGCGCTTCCTTGGGGCTTTGGCCCCATGATCAACTTTAAGCGCGTGCGCGCCTATAAAAATGTACACAAGGCCAAACTCCGTTTTTCTCATTCCCCGGTCACGGCAGCTTGCCGTCATCACTCCAACAACCTCTATCTGACAGGCACTAGCGGCGGGGCACAAAGGGATGGAAAAAAGAAATGCTCAAGCTGGCCCTTTGCGAAGAGGAACTTCCGTCTGCTCAGGAACTTATTGAGTGCAGTTGCGGTTGGTGGCATAAATTCAGGCTGGAGTGATCTAGCAAAACCCTGATGTACCACCTAATTGTAAAACTTTATCTTTCTGATGAACAGAACCTACAAGCAATGTTTTCGTCCACAGACTCCAAATAGCTCAAACAGCACTTCACTTACTACAACTGAGGTGTGGGTGGGAATTTCTGGCGAACACAAAGACAGAAAAATATGGCATCCAGAGGTGAAGTGAAGGTGAATGACGCTTCTATGTTGTTTGGCCAACTTCAGATAATTTATTTTACTCTCCAGTCTTCAATTCTTTCTCTCCCCGCCCACATTCACAATTCTTTGCACCGTGCATGGGGTGAGAAACCATTGAACTCAGCGCAATTCGACCAAGTGTACCATAGATTTGAATGAATAAACTGAACGAAAGGGATTGGGAGGCCGCGAAGCGGCCGACCAGTCCCTTGTTAATTATAACAATAACGTCCGAGCTGTCAAGGATCCTGTCAGCATGTATGTAGCATGGCTTACGGCTGGCGCTGCTTCGCCTTCCACCTCTTTGTCGCTACCACCATCTACGCCCACCCTTAGTGTTCCGCATCCTCTTGACAGACTACAATGAACAACCTCGACAACATTCTACCCGTGCTTAGGGCTGCTCAAGCAGCCGCCGAAGGCAATCCTGTTCCAGGACTTGAGGGTGCAATCAATTGTGTTGTTGCACTAGCCGAAATGGTTTCGGTGCGTGAATAGATGTCAATGAGAACATCAATATTGTCTAAAGACACTCTTGATAGACGATGAAGGGAATTGAGGCTGATCTACCGGATCTGATCAAAAGGCTCAAGCCATTGACAGAAATTGATACAGTCAAATGTAGCGATGATTTGAAAGAACGCTTGCACACATTGAAAGAGTGTGTCATATGCAGTAGCTTTCAGCCTTTAATTGATGTACCTCTCTCTATCCATAGGAATCTCAAGCCAAAGACTACCAGACTCACATCGCTTGGAAAGAAATCAAAAGTCAAGCAATTTTTGAAGAGAAAGCAGTATGAGAAGGAGATCCAGGACATCAGGGCTTTCATTGCATCTTGCCTTCAAGATTTCACAGTAAGGTTTCCTTCCTTTTGTGAATTTTATGTCTAATTTGTTTTGTTTCCAGTTCCATAATAGCATTTCTATCAAAATTTCAGTGGATCAGATGTCCACAAAAGGTCTGGAGAGTCATCATTTCCTTGTAAACTTGCAGCAGAACTTCTTTGCAGTTGATCAGGTGGATACAGCTGTCCAAAAAATGGAACCACAACGTATGGATTGTCATTCCTCCTGGCTAATGTCATGACATGATTATTTATTTCCCCAGGAGACCAACGAGGCCCTGGAGGAGGGGATGGAAGACAGAGACAGACTCTGACAGTTAATAACTACATCTCTGGTGCGAGAAATTATTTGGGCACAAACATGATTATTCATTTTTCCCAGGAGGTACTGGTGGCCCTGGTGGATGGGGTGTTGTACAGGGCACCGGTGGTGATGGGGGTTCTGGCAAGGGTCCCACTCTGAATTATGCCATCAACAAAGTTGAAAACTTCACCACCAGTAAGGGGTCCTGCTTCTTCTTTGTGATCTGTTCATAACAAAACATCAATCACTTTATGTCTGTTTAGTCAACAGTGACCGTGTTGAACAAACCCTAGCAAAGATTAAATATGTTTCAGCACGCTACAATGCTCCAAACACCCCAGACAAATGCATGGAGGGTACTCGGGTTGGCATTATCCAGGACGTCCTAGCATGCTTGACAGCACCACCCAATCCATCTCAGCGCATAGTCATGCTTAGTGGCTCTGCAGGCACTGGGAAATCAACAATTGCCAAGACTGTTGCATCTATTCTTGCAGAAAAGAAACACATCCTAGCAGCTTCCTTTTTCTTCTCCCGGAACTATGCAGAGCGTAGGGAAATCAAGGGTCTTCCACTCACCCTTGCCTATCAATTGGCAGACTATAATGCAGACTTCAAGAATATTCTTGTCAAATTCTTGGATGAAGACCATAGTGGGATTCTTGATGCAGACCCACAACTGCAGTTTCAGAAACTAGTTGTAGGTCTGCTTGCTCAAATTCCAACTAGTAAGAAGCTCTGGGTTATCTGTCTGGATGCACTGGATGAATGTGGACAAGATAGGGGCCAGATGTTTCTCCGGTGGCTTTCTGACAGTATCAAAGAGATACCAGGCCATGTTCATTTTCTTCTGACAGGCCGGCCAGATGTGCCATCCTATCTCAAGCATGATGTACTCTGCTCCTTAATGCATGGAATCATCCTTGACCATGTTGATAAAGAAACTGTTGGGAATGATATCCAAAGATATGTTAAGCAGTCATTGGATGGCGGTTCTTGGACACCACGATATACTTGGACCCCTCAGATGCATGACATAGATAAGATCACCAGACTTGCGGATGGGCTCTTTGTATTTGCTGCTACAGCTGTTCGCTATATCCGTGTGGGATCTACAAGGGTAAATCCACAGAAATCATTGGATTACATCCTTCAGGGTGTAGGACTTGTGGATTTGTATGAACTATACTTTCATATTGTCAATGAGGCTATTCCAGTGCCCTTAGAGACAGATCCCCGTGATCAAGAGCTATACATCCTTTCTAGGAATATCCTCAGCACAATTTTGGAGCTGTTGCAACCAATGGACCCTAAGGGTTTAGCAGCATTTCTTAACTCAGATGAGGATTCTGTCAGACAGGCACTTACTCCTCTGAGTGCAGTTATTCATGCACCAGAAACTGGAGGAGTGCAGATCTTACATCTGTCATTCAGAGAGTTTATGACATCCCCAAAATCCAAGCTATATAAGGACCGTGTAGACCTCTTGTGTGGGACAGAGGAACAGCAGCAGGAACTTGCATCCAAGGTGCTTCAGACAATGCAGACTGAACTCAAGTTCAATATCTGTGACCTGCCCACATCACACCTGAAGAATGCTGAAATGCCAGATCTTGCAGAGAAACTGAACACCTGTATACCAATGTATATAAGATACTGTTGCTGTTTCTGGGCAGATCATCTAGCAGCAGTACCAATCAATGCAGAAAATTCAGGAATAGCTAAAAGGTTTTTTGAAACCAAATGCCTTTTCTGGCTTGAAGTCTTGAGCTTACTTGGAATGGTATCCACTGCATCACCAGCTCTATCAAAACTCATAGTGTGGAGTAATGTAAGAAGAGTATTTTGATCAAAGCTATTAAAGGACTTATTGTTCATTAGGATCCAATGATACAACAGTTTGCTGCAGATGTAAAACAATTTATCAGATTCTTCTGGGTTCCAATCACTCAAAGCACACCACATCTCTATGTAACAGCCTTGGCCTTTGCACCAGTGCAATCAGAAGTTAGCCAAAGACTCCGATCTCAGTTTCCAGGGCTTCTATCAATTTTGAGAGGACAGATGGAGAAATGGCCAGCAACACTTGGAGTACTTGAAGGTCACACTTCTTTGGTCAAATCAGTAGCCTTCTCCCCAGATGGGAAGCACATTGTCTCTGGCTCCTATGACAGCACTGTGCGCTTGTGGGATGCAGAGAGTGGAGCACCCCTGGGCAAGCCATTAGAAGGCCACACTTCTTTTGTCACATCAGTAGCCTTCTCCCCAGATGGGAAGCACATTGTCTCTGGCTCCTATGACAGGACTGTGCGCTTGTGGGATGCAGAGAGTGGAGCACCCCTGGGCAAGCCATTAGAAGGCCACACTTTTTCGGTCAGATCAGTAGCCTTCTCCCCAGATGGGAAGCACATTGTCTCTGGCTCCTATGACAGGACTGTGCGCTTGTGGGATGCAGAGAGTGGAGTACCCCTGGACAAGCCATTAGAAGGCCACACTTCTTTTGTCACATCAGTAGCCTTCTCCCCAGATGGGAAGCACATTGTCTCTGGCTCCGATGACAGGACTGTGCGCTTGTGGGATGCAGAGAGTGGAGCACCCCTGGGCAAGCCATTAGAAGGCCACACTTCTTCGGTCACATCAGTAGCCTTCTCCCCAGATGGGAAGCACATTGTCTCTGGCTCCGATGACAGCACTGTGCACTTGTGGGATGCAGAGAGTGGAGCACCCCTGGGCAAGCCATTAGAAGGCCACACTTCTTTTGTCACATCAGTAGCCTTCTCCCCAGATGGGAAGCACATTGTCTCTGGCTCTGTTGACAGCACTGTGCGCTTGTGGGATGCAGAGAGTGGAGCACCCCTGGGCAAGCCATTAAAAGGCCACACTTCTTTTGTCACATCAGTAGCCTTCTCCCCAGATGGGAAGCACATTGTCTCTGGCTCCCATGACAGCACTGTGCGCTTGTGGGATACAGAGAGTGGAGCACCCCTGGGCAAGCCATTAGAAGGCCACACTTCTTTTGTCACATCAGTAGCCTTCTCCCCAGATGGGAAGCACATTGTCTCTGGCTCCTATGACAGCACTGTGCGCTTGTGGGATGCAGAGAGTGGAGCACCCCTGGGCAAGCCATTAGAAGGCCACACTGATTCGGTCATATCAGTAGCCTTCTTCCCAGATGGGAAGCACATTGTCTCTGGCTCCCATGACAGCACTGTGCGCTTGTGGGATGCAGAGAGTGGAGCACCCCTGGGCAAGCCATTAGAAGGCCACACTTCTTTTGTCACATCAGTAGCCTTCTCCCCAGATGGGAAGCACATTGTCTCTGGCTCCCATGACAGCACTGTGCGCTTGTGGGATGCAGAGAGTGGAGCACCCCGGGGCAAGCCATTAGAAGGCCACACTGAGTCGGTCACATCAGTAGCCTTCTCCCCAGATGGGAAGCATGTTGTCTCTGGCTCCAATGACAGGACTGTGCGCTTGTGGGATGCAGAGAGTGGAGTACCCTTGGGCAAGCCATTAGAAGGCCACACTGATTCGGTCACATCAGTAGCCTTCTCCCCAGATGGGAAGCACATTGTCTCTGGCTCTGTTGACAGGACTGTGCGCTTGTGGGATGCAGAGAGTGGAGCGCCCCTGGGCAAGCCATTAGAAGGCCACACTGATTCAGTCATATCAGTAGCCTTCTTCCCAGATGGGAAGCACATTGTCTCTGGCTCCGATGACAGGACTGTGCACTTGTGGGATGCAGAGAGTGGAGCACCCCTGGGCAAGCCATTAGAAGGCCACACTGATTCGGTCACATCAGTAGCCTTCTCCCCAGATGGGAAGCACATTGTCTCTGGCTCCAATGATAGCACTGTGCGCTTGTGGGATGCAGAGAGTGGAGCACCCCTGGGCAAGCCATTAGAAGGCCACACTTCTTTTGTCACATCAGTAGCCTTCTCCCCAGATGGGAGGCATATTGTTCCTAGTTCCCAGGACACCAATATATGCTCACAGACTGTCCTTCAGATTGCCCACTCAAACACACCATCCTCTCTCTCATTCTTGCCCATCTCCTATTGTAGCAATTCTATCAAAGTAAGCTCTAATTTTCTCTGTAGGTTCGCAGTGTTTACTCTCTTCTATTTTAGCCTGCAATCACTTATGTTTCTCCTTTTTGGACTATTCAGGAAGGCTGGGTTCTGTCTAGCACCAGTAAATTGATTTTCTGGCTCCCTCATGAACACAGAATTGGATTCTGGATGCCTCTCAACAAACTTATAATGGGCAGACAGCAAACCTTGCTGTCATATAACAACTTTGCTTATGGTACTGAATGGGCAAAGTGTTATCTACCATTATTGGTAGAGCACCCTTAATAGGACTGTATGATATTTACCTTTGCTTAAGTTTCTATAGTTCAGTGATCTTTTCTTTAATACACCTCTGGTGACATGGTAGTACAGTTTTAGAGTGCTCTGTGACCCAGGGACATTCCTTCTCACAAACAAGATGTCTCATCTGCAGGTAGGACAACGGGCTAGGTAGTGAGTGATAGTCTTGTGAAAATCATGGAATAAAAGCACTAGAGTACAACAATGAACTATACTACTTAAATACTGTAAAGGGAACCGTGTGAAACTATTATGAAACATGTGTACTGTGTACATAGTTCATGTGGTTTACAAATGTTTACCATGTGTTCTACTGGAATGTTCTGTCCATGCATTATCCATATGTCTGCCATGTGTTAGCCTTGTGCTATACCACCCATATGTCTATCTCCAATCCATTTCCCTTATCAATATTCAACATCTTATCTCATGGGCACTTAGATCAACCAGGTGCTAAGATGTGATAAAAAGGTCCATTTCTGACATTACCACCCCCCCCTTATGGTTGATGTCCTTGTTGATTGGTCTGATCTCAATAAAAATTCCCATTATCACATCAAAAAGTTTCTGTGTGTGATAAGGAATTGTCTCCTGCCATGGTTTTAAATTGCTCAATCAAATAATCCCAATGCCTGGCTTCCAATACTTCAAGATCTCCTCAACCTTGTACTCCAGTTCTCCACCTATAATGTTTGGTGCCAGTTGTTTCTGTCGTTTATGGGGAGGTGGCTCTTCATATGGCATAAGCAATGATTTGTTAAAGACATTGTGCATTGAGGACATTCCCAGTATTTTCAATTCATAAGATGAAGCTCCAACTTTCCCCAATATCTTGTACGGTTCCAGCTGTTTGTCTATGAACTTCTCCAATGGATGATCTTGTTCAATGTCTATTGCTTCCACCTAGACCCTCTGTCTAACTTTAAATACGGGTGCATCTCACCTTTTGGTGTCATAATATCTTTTCATGTTTTTCTGAGCCTTTTCTCATGCTGCACTCAATTCCTCCCAGATCTTCTTCATTTTCTTGGCAAACTCCTCTGCCGATGTGGCAGGGGAGGATGGCCTATACATAGACATTCCCCCTTTCCGTCATATGTCGTGTACCTTACAATATATTGGTCTTCAGATCAATTATTTGTTCAGGATGTAAACCTTCTTATACCTGAACTACGAGCATGCCCGTGACCAGTGACCTGAGTGCTTCAACACGAGCATGTCACCAGTGAATACTGAGCAAGCATCAGAATATTGCCCCCATCGAGTCTTACTGAGCTTCATCTGTATTTCATGCCTACATGGCACTTCTCCTATTTTCACCAGATTCTTTCTCTATGCTTCTATGTTTTTCCGGGACCACCCCACCGCTTTTCTCGTTCACCCGTGCACCTCATTTCCAGACAAGTGACCCACCTTGTCTGTCCACAGGCAGCCTAATCGCTACTTCGACACTGACTCATTTCTCGACTTGTATCTCCAAGGGGACACTGGATCAAGTCCACTATCAAACTGTCAGGGGAACCCCTGCTCCGGCCGGTTTTCTGGCCGCTTCTCTGGCCGCTTTCACCCTTCTGGCTGGATCCACTCTGGATGCTTTTTCGTCTGATGCCCCAGACGATTTTCCGGCCACCGCTCTGGATACTCCTACGCCCGTCTGTTCGCACGTCCAATCATCTGGGACATCCGTCTGCTCTCGCTGGCACGTGCTATGCGATCACACCCGGGATCACTGTAGATACCTCCGGACACGTGCTACTGGGTAGTTACTAATTAGTATATAAGTTCACCTAGCATGGGAATCCTCATCCTTTCTTCTCTTCGGATTCCCCCACTAGGTGCGTAGTATTTCCACTCCTGTATTCTAGTACATATATTTATACTTCGGATCCCCCCGCTAGTTTCCATGCCCTGCGCCGAGCTTAATGTTGCCCTTACAGCAGAAGAAAGGATCTAAGGGATCAACTGGTCAAGATTGGGAAGTTTGGTGCAGGTATGGATTCGGACCACTACTCCATGTTAAACAGGCAAGCACAGAGGTCTGGAGTCAACAGTAAGAACTCAGTTAGATTGCATGAGATGAAACTACTTGCCTGGAGTCAACAGTAAGAACTGAAGATCCAGGGCAATACTACTCTACTTATATACCTATGAGGACAAGAGGATGCACAGCAGTAAGGCTATGCACACAGGAGTAAAGCTATGTGCAACAGCAATAAGACTGTGTGCACAGGAGTTGGCTATGTGCAACAGCAATAAGGCTGTGTGCACAGGAGTTGGCTATGTACATAGCAGTAAGGCTGTGTACATAGGAAGATGGATGTTAAGACAATATTATCAGGCCAATAAGAGAGGATTAGATCCGATCAAAGATGCGAGAATGTCACAGTCCATTCACACACTCCAACACTCCAGTGCTCCATCCTCTCCCACTTCAAATCTCGACCCCTCCTCCATTCCGATGGACCAGCCACCTGCCCCCGACACCACGCAACCCGAGATCCTGAGTGTACACTCTGGATCTGGCTTCCAGAGCCATGGCCCAGCTCGCTGCTGTTGAAGGTTCCCTTGGGGACATTCAGTATTGCTGAGCAACCAAAATCCGCTGCCTGCTCCCGCCCCTGCCATTCCGGCTCCAGCACCAGGTCCAGATTTCTCGGCTCCCTACCCAGCTCCAAAAACCGTCCTTCCACCAAACCCTCCGGCCGTTTTTGATGGCGACTGGACACAAGGACAGATGTTCCACTACTCCATCCACACCTACTACTGGCTGGTTCCGGAAGCCTTCCTGGTGGACAGGAACGTCTCACAGGAGAAACTTGTCCAGTTTGCCATGTCATTCATATCGAAGGATACAGCCACTCGGTGGGCGGGACGGCGCTCGTTGGCCGTCCTGTTCCCATTCCCCACCTGGACCCAATTCAAGGCCAAGTTCCACCTCCGGTTCATAGAGGAGAAGGAGCAGGACCAGGCTCTCACCAAGCTCGAGTCCCACTCGTACTTCCAGGGCTCCCGCGACATTTACTGGTACATGGACAACTTCAAGGAACTGGCCATAACAGCCGGTTACTCGGACACTCTCGTCTGGGTCACCAAGTATCGCTCCAGCCTCAACCTGCGGATCAATGTCGCGATTACAATGTTCGGAACTGCCCCTGATCTCACTGACCACAATGGGTGGCATGTTAGCTCATTAAGTTAGGTCTTCACGAAGTATTCTGGTTGCACCCGAAGGGTGCTTCACAAAGTTTTTCGGGCATACCCCAGGGTCACATGCATGAGTAGGCGAGCACTCCAGCGGCTGCAGGGCAGGTTTTGGCAAGGCTTCAAGCCCCATTAGCCCAGCATTTGAGCTCTGCTGCTCGTCGCTGGGCATGCCAAATAGGGGTTTTTCCCAATCCGGGTGGGCGGGGCCACGAAAAAAACGCTGTGCCCCCCCGCCCTGCAGCGCGCCGCTGTCAGTGCTGGTGTTGCTGGCTGTAGGGGGCTGCAGGGTGGTTCTCTGGCTGGCCTTCGCACCCCTCCACACACCCGTACATCCTGTTAATCATGCAGGGGTCCGGGCAGGAAATAAAACCAACAAAAAACAAGAAAAATTGTTGCCAAAAATCAAAAAAACATTAGATATATACGTGCAGCGGCTCATTGCAGTCCCCCCCACATCACATCTCACTTGCGACCTCTGCAGTGACGCTGGCACGGGTTCGAGCTCCCCAGTGGGCGGGGTGGGGGCGGGGGCGTTCGGGGGGCAGGCTGCCTTGGGTGCTTCCATCCATACCAGCAGCTGGGGTACCGGTGCCCGCGGGTCCTCTGTTGCCACCGACTACTACATCTCCTCCCCCTCTGCGAGCCACTGGCTCCTCGCTACCCGCCGGCGGGCCCAATACCACCTGTTTGTTAGCCGACAATCCAGCACTGGCCACCGATGCGGCAGGTTCGTTGCTTTCGGGGGATGCACTGGAACATTTCCGTTGGTGCAGTCTGCAGAGCAGAAGGCTGAACCACCCACCCTTCAATCATCTTCCCCAGTACCCACTTCACGTCCGCGACGGCGCACATCCACGCGTCTGACGGTGTCTCCATGAAGGAATGCCACCATTTCAGGCACACAATGATGTTGAGAAACCCATTTTGACCTGGGTATCTCAACACATCCCAGCCACCGTCTCCCTCTCGCAGCAATTCCCCGTCCCTCATCCTCCATCCCGGATTAATACCCTTCTACTACGCCCACCACTCCCGCTCCATGCCCGATGCCGACCCGATGTCCGGGTTCCTTTTGCGCACATTTTTCACCCACACACCCACTGCTTTCGGCTGATGCGTCGTCGCGTGGGACTTGGTCTGTTCATATTTGGTCAGCGGCTACCGTAACCTGCAGGTCTCCCTCCACTTACCAAGCTCGCAAATTTCCACCGTTCCTCCAGCGTCCACCACAGCCTCACAGCCTCCTTCCAATCATCTCCCATTTCCACCTCCAGCAGCATCGACCGTGCGGTTTCCACCTACTTCGCCCCTCCCTTCGCCGTTCTGCCCCCACGTGCCACCCTCCCCCTCGTCGTCAGCGGCGTCTGCACCCTGGCGGGCCCATCCTCCTGCTTCCCCTCCTCGTTGCCACTGTCATCATTGTCGTCGTCGGCGGCACTGTCACTGTCATTGCTCCACTTTTCCTCCTCCCCTTTCTTTGCCTTCTTCCTCAACTTTGCCTTCTTCCCGCCCTCCTTTGGACACTTCATTCCCAGCAGGTTCGTCACTCAATTGAGGTCCAGCTCCCTCAATAACCTGCGGTTACGCGCCATGTTGTTCTCACGTTCCAACATATAGTTGTTCATCTGCCGGAGCTCCCACAGCAGGTTATTGCGCTCATCGCTGCTCTTGGCCAAAATCTCTGTCTGCAGATCATCACATAGGATTTTCAGCCCCCACGTCGGGGCCGGACCCACAGGCGCAGACGGTGCGGGGGTGACAATGGGCGCAGACAGTGCGGGGGTGACAATGGGTGCGGACGGCGTGGGGGTGACGACGGGTAAAAGCACCCCCTTCTCAAGCACCTCATCTTCCCCATCCTCGATGATCAGCAGTGGCAGTGGGGGACCCATGTTGATGTCCCTGTCCGGGTCAAACCGCAAGAGCCCATTGGACTCCAGCAAGTCGCTGGGCTGAGTAGCGGCGGCATTCAGTGGTGCGACAGCGGGAGCCAGGGCATTGGAGGGCAGGGCAGCTGTGGAGGGTTTGCTGGAAGGGTTTGGAGGCATGGTGGAAGGGCCTGCATCCATCAAATTCTGTGATTCTAATGTGCGTTAGTACCCATCCTATAGTGAGATCGTCGAGCGACGTACCTAGATGTTGTGCATGTACAAACTTCAAATAATTCTTGAGCATCAACGAATATCCCTTGGGATCCCATCGCGCCCAGTCTTTGCCCCCAACCACTCCTGTGTTCGCACTGAATCACTGATTAATCCCCAAAGTCAATAACACCAAAATTCACGATATACCTCATGGTCTCAAATTCTTGGGTGTCCTCGTTGATACAGGCGCCGATGATGTTGAGTGTCAATCCCGTATACTCGTGCAGGCTGGCCACAAGAGGCTGGATGATCCCCAGAAAATTTTCTCGGCACCTAGATGTGGTCAGTGCCGCGCCTAACGGGGAAGGCAAGCAAGTACTCACTGATGTTGGACCTCTGTGTTGGCGTCGGGCGATCCGGCACCACTCTCCTTGTAGGCCTCCAGCTCTTCCGCGTGTGCAGTGTCGCATTCAGCCTTGATCTTTGACTGGACCTCCTCCGGCTCCTCCTTCAACATTTCCCTTGCTACCTCGCAGCGCAGGGCGATGTGCCGCTCCTTCAGTGTGTCCCCATGCTCCTCCAGGAAGTGCTCGTTCACGCCTTCCTTGTAGTCGGCGTGGTGCATGTACCACTGAAAGTCCGCAGGGCACTTCGGCAGGCCCGTCGTGGACTCATCCCTGTGCAACCAAGTGAGCTGCACGAAATACGGGTTGCTGTGAATACCAATCACGTGCACACGCTGTCGCCAAAACCACCGCTTAATTTTCTAAGGTAATTTATTGGTCAGTGATGTGCCAAATCCCTCGTATCAGCGAGCACATACCACCTTCGTGTCTTTCATGACTTTGGATTTGGGGTCAGAGTCCGGAGTGTTCTCGTCCAAAGCATTGTCCGTTGTCGTCTCCAGAGGGGCCGCATTCGCGTCCGGTGTTGGTAAAGTCACTTCATCAGGCTCCACCGTCAACGGTAGATCCCAAGGGAATCTCGCCCAGTACTCGTCAAAAACCTTCGGCCAAAATGCATGCAAGCCCTCCATCTTTGCTGACTTTGTTCCCTTCTTTGAGGCCGCCACGTACTCGGAATTTTTCGACGTCAAGAAAGCCAGGCGCTGGCCAGCAAAGTCGCTCGGTTGTCCGTGTTTCTTCTGCAGCGCGTTGTCGTCTGATTTCGCATTGCTGTCTTTGTCTCGTTTTTTGTCAACTCGTTTCTTGTTTTTGGCCATGTCAGTTGTTGGTCGAGAAATCAGCAGGCAAGTGATTGATGATGTTGTCCCCTTGATTATCTTTGCTAACATTTGATCTCTTATCAAATCACTTATCAAAAATTTAAATCGCGACGACACCCATGGATTCAAAGCGAAATACAAACAGGAATAGTGGCTAAGTACTATACAGCACAATCCCACGTAAACGAGTAAAGGATGTAGTTGAGTCCAAGATTTACGATCAACCGCTGTATGTGCAATACGAAAAAACCAAGAAACTGCCCGCACGAAATCAAGCCTCCTCATCCTCCCCCTTGAATGGCTCGCTGAGCATCCAGTGCTCCAACTTCTCCATGTTGCGTGACACCATGATGTGCGGCTCGGCCATTTGGAGGGAGCTCGCCGCCGCCATCGCCGCCGCGTGAGTGTGGGAGAACACGGAGATGCCACGAATCCCATAGTAGCACGGGCCACGCTCTGCGGCAGCATTGGCGGGTGCCGGCGTAACCAGGATGGAAGGGCAGACGGACGCCGGCAGCGAGGCATCACGGGTCGCGCGGGCAGTGACGAGGGCAGTCCCACGGGCATGCCCTGTCGGGGTGAGCTACACACAGGTCAAGGTGTGGACACAGGGGGGGCACATTGAGGTGGAGGGAGGGCTGGGTGTCCTCGCGCTTGAGGGAGGGCTCACCCTCCTCCTGTTTTGGCTGCGGCGAAGCGGCGAAGGGCGAACTCGCAGACATCGGGCCCACGCGGATGGTGGGTTGTCGGTGCCACAGACGGGTGCAAACATGCGGGTGCAACTGTCGAAGGCGCTGCCTGAAGCAACAGACACCACAGGTGCAATGGGCGCAGTTGCAGGTGGGCGTTGAGGGATGGGTGTTGGTGGGAGTGGTGGTGAGCGGCGCACTGCACGTGCCACCACTGCTCGAGCTCGGCCCATTTTTTGAAGCCCTTGTGCTGGGCATCGGTGAAGCGATCTGTCTGATCGCGCACTATCCAGCTGAGTGTTCTTAGCAACAAAGCCTAGAATCATAGCACAAAACTTACCTATTGGTGTAGACACCGCGTACTTGCTCAACGAAAACCGCATAGTAGAGGCGCATCAAGTCGTTGTCGGGACAAGAGCAAGACTCGTGGCCCAGGGAAGGGTAGTAGGGGGGAACACAGTGAATCATGGCCAATAGGAGGTGAGCGAGGAGAGCGACGGAGAGCTGCAGATGAGAAAGACAGTAAAGGGGAGAAGAAAGAGACAAGGAGGAGGTTGCCAGGTTGCCACGAGCATAAGTAAGACTGGGTGGTGGACATTTAGATAAAAGCGGAAGGTTCTGTTCCGTTTGAGGGTCAAGAGTTCGCCCATGAGGCGAGAAACACGCGACGGGAGAGAACATCACCAGGGAGGGATGGCTAAGGCTGGACGTGGACAATGGCAAAGTGCTTACAAGTCATGAGACCCATTCCCAAATCAATCATGCCTCCCAAATTTACCTGCACCGTCGACCTTCAAAAAGGCGAGCACTACGTTGATAACAGTCACCTGTATCTTTGCCACCACCACCTGCAGTACACACACCAGTTTGACCACCAGTACAACAGCGAATTGGCTGAGCGCTTCTGGCCCAAATACCAAACACCAGCCGAGGGTTCTGAGATGCAGGAGAGCGAGGGTGCAGACGATGCGCAAGCTGAGGTGGCCTTTTATTTTTTTTGCCCCAGAATTAATTACTGCAGCTCACTCAGCACCAGCCAAAGAAACAGGAACAAGAGGAGATGGCGCGGAAGGGAGAATGGGGAGACGGCGCAGAAATGGAGGGCGGCACCAGGAAATAGTGGGCAGGTTCTTATGGGGGCAGGGCTGTTTTGTGGGCAACGACATTGTACTGTAGTGTAGCTGTTATACAGAAATGTCCCGCAAAGTTAGCGTCTCAAGAACGGATCGACATAGTCACAGATGAAAGGCACCGCCATCGTGTTATAGCCGATGAGGCCCCACGACAGATCCTCCTCCCCACCCTCCGATTCTGAGTCTGACTCGGGGACGGCGATGGGAGCGTCAAAGCGGCGTTGAATATGTGCATATAAGCCATGTTTTTTAACGTATGCACACTTCCGGACTTGGCGCTGCTTGAGGGCGAGCTCCTCACAATTCCTAGCTTGCTTAGCATTTCTCATTGGTACCAGTGAGCACTGGCCTCACGTGCCTTGGCACAGGCGTCCTCCAGAACCTGGTTGCCAAGATCCAGTATCTTGAGATGAGCACGGTGGTGGGCGGAGCACTCCCGCCTGGCCTCGAGTACGGCTTCACGATTCCTAGATGATGGTACGGATGAGGAGGGAGGATGGGAATGGAGAGTGTTGTGCACCGCTCACAATATCTGGCTTGGACGGCCCGTCTAGATTCACGACGAGGCTCAATTTTTGGTCATTTAGAGGAAGTAAAAGTTTGTAACAAGGTTTCCGTAGGTGAACCTGCGGAAGGATCATTATTGAATACGATTGGTACTGATGCTGGCCCTTCACTGGGCATGTGCTCGTCCATCTATTTATCTTCTCTTGTGCACATCTCGTAGTCTTGGATGAACCCTTGCGCATTTGTGCGGTCTGGGAGTTGCGAATTAAAACCTTGCTTCTCCTGCTTGTCCAAGGCTATGTTTTCATATACACTATAAAGTTACAGAATGTCAATTAACGACTTGTGCTTGTCACAGTCATTAAACCTATACAACTTTCAGCAACGGATCTCTTGGCTCTCCTACCGATGAAGAACACAGCGAAATGCGATAAGTAATGTGAATTGCAGAATTCAGTGAATCATCGAATCTTTGAATGCACCTTGCGCCCTTTGGTATTCCGAAGGGCATGCCTGTTTGAGAGTTACTCCGGCAGCAAATTTCAAGCTGAGCTGGAGCTCGGAGATAAATTTGATGCTTTACGAGATGTGCTGTAATACGTTCCCATGTCACAATTTTCTTCTGTTTCTCTGCATTGCGCCACGTCCCCGCCACCCGTTTAGTCTCACAATGCCCCAAAGATGCCACAAACTAGACCATCAACCAGGAATTGGGACAGAAACTTCAAGCAAAGGCTCCAAGCCGAGTCAAAAGAACATTGACAGAGAAACAAGTCTTTCAAACATCCTTGATGCCCTCAATGCAAGTGGGGGACCAGAGGGCACAAAATCCACATCTCAAGCTTTCTGAACCTCAATGTGATCACTGAGAGGATCAGTCTTGCCGGACTGCCGACCGTTTTTCATAGGCCCATTCCTCCTATTCGGCAGTTTGGGGCCCATTCGGCACTTATAATTAACACTGTATTTATCATAGCATTCAATTTCAATGGATTTCGACTCTATTTTGCAGTGGCTTGTGACCATTTTTGTGATGGCCGTATAGACAGAAGAGAGCAGAAAGTAAGATTATCATTGATATCAGTGGATAGGGGCTTATTACAGCACATCTCGTAAGGCATCAAATTTATCTCCGAGCTCCAGCTCAGCTTGAAATTTGCTGCCGGAGTAACTCTGAGTGTCATTAAATTATCAACCTTGCTCGCTTTTACCGGCTTGAGTTAGGCTTGGATGTGAGGGTCTTTGCTGGCTTCCTTCAGTGGATGGTCTGCTCCCTTTAAATGCATTAGTGGGATCTCTTGTGGACCGTCACTTGGTGTGATAATTATCTATGCGATCTTGACTTTGAAGCAAACTAATGGGAACCTGCTCATAACCATCCTTTCAGGACAACTCTTGACATTTTGACCTCAAGTCAGGTAGGACTACCTGCTGAACTTAAGCATATCAATAAGCAGAGGAAAAGAAACTAACAAGGATTCCCCTAGTAACTGCGAGTGAAGCAGGAAAAGCTCAAATTTAAAATCTGGTGGTCCCTGTGGCTGTCCGAGTTGTAATTTAGAGAAGTGTTATCTGTGCTGGACCGTGTACAAGTCTCCTGGAATGGAGCGTCATAGAGGGTGAGAATCCCGTCTTTGACACGGACTGCCAGTGCATTGTGATGCGCTCTCAAAGAGTCGAGTTGTTTGGGAATGCAGCTCAAAATGGGTGGTAAATTCCATCTAAAGCTAAATATTGAAGAGAGACCGATAGTGAACAAGTACCGTGAGGGAAAGATGAAAAGAACTTTGGAAAGAGAGTTAAACAGTACGTGAAATTGCTGAAAGGGAAACACTTGAAGTCAGTTGCACCGTTCAGGACTCAGCCTTGCTTTGCTTGGTGTACTTCCTGTTTGGTGGGTCAGCATCAATTTTGGTCAGCGGATAAAGGCTTAGAGTATGTGGCATCTTTGGGTGTGTTATAGCTCTGGGTCGCATACATCGGCTGGGATTGAGGAACTCAGCACGCCGCTGTTGCAGAGTCGTATGGCCGGCATGTGGAAATTCAACCACACGCTGGTTTCGGTTCTTCCCTGTTTCTATTTATATTTTTAGTTACCTCATTGTTTGTACTGTAAATACGCACCAACGGTGCCAGCAAATCATTACCCTACGTGTTACCCTCATCCGTGCGAGGCAGTGTGGGCTAGCGCCCAAATCCCGTGTCATCTACGTCTCTATTCGTCAACTTCCGAACCTCGCAGTACGCACTTCGGCGTGCTAACCATCTCAAAACGTCATTTTCACGCTTACCCACGCACACGTCTAATTTTACGGCCTACCGATACTCTCTTACCACTCGGATTATTCAGCCTACCGACACCCTGATTCTCCGGGGCTTAATCTTATTCCACCTACTCTAAAATCGACCGGCCACCAGCCCTCATTCAGGATCCGCCTCCCAGGCACACAGCCCTGCAACAGTGGTGACCACCGCAGGGGGAGGTTATTCCTTGGGTATTCCGCGTGGTCTGTCGCCCACTTCTTCATAATTTAATCCCTCCATCCCACTTCATCATCACGGCCTCTTTCTTGATGCTCCCATTCGCATTTAAACCCATGCCGCGTCCGCGCTCGGCTGACGCTCCCAGCTTCGACGGCACCAATCTCACCGACTTTCTCGACGTCCTCTCACGTCACGGAGAGCATGCCGGGCTCGATCTCGACGGTCTTGCGCCTCTTATCGTCGCATACTGCACCCCCGACGTCCAACGTGTTATCTTGCACGTGCCCGAGCTTCAGCGCAATGCAAGGAGTTGGCGGGATGCTGTCTCAGAGCTGCGGTCGCTGTATGGCTCCCTCGACAACCCTGTCACGTATACGATCTCGGACTTGCATCAATTCTGCCGTGGTAGCTGCAGCGGACCACCCTTTCGCTCGCTGTCGGACGCAGAGGCGTACCTACGTTGTTACACACAGATTTCGGGTTATCTTCACGAGTTTGGGTTTATTAGTGCGCTGGAGCTCCAGGTTTATCTCGTGGCTGGTCTGCCGGTGGCGACTCGGAAGGAGGTGGAAGCACGTCTCCCTGATGCGAATCGCGGAACGGACTCGCCGCCGACCAAGCGCCAGGTCGTGCATATTTTACGCGATCTTCTACGCCGTGACTCGTTCGACACGTTCGTAGCCAATCGTCTCCTCCCCACACGATCTCCCTCGTCGCCATCTTCGTCTGACGCGCCGAATCCACCCGCGTCGCAGCCTCGAGCCGACTCCCAACCAAAACCGCGATCACAACGCTGCTTTGTATGTGGAGGAACAGGCACCCACCGACTCAGTCCCAAATTCTGTCCTCGGACTTGGGAGCTTATCGAGCACCGACTTGCTAGATTCGATCCCAACGGGCGTCTTGCCTCCCACGACGGATCCCCCCTCCCAATGACGCGTAATACGGGTGGTGTTGCAGCCCATCTCTTTGCCTGTTTAGATCGTCGTCGCCACCACTCGCAGAAGGCTCCCCACGTCGCATCGCAGTCCATTTTTCATGACGTACACGTCCCAGCGCATAATACGTCGTCGAACTCAAAGCCCCCGCAGTCCCTCATCGCACTTCGTAGACCACCCTCGCCTCTTTTACCCCCAACGTCGCTCGCATCGAATATCGACGCCGATACCCTTTCTCCACCATGTTCCAATTTAAATTCCCCGCATTATTCGTCTCCGCCTCGCGTGCGCACAGTCCCAGTCATTGTATTCAGTCCCAATTCATCGTGTTCGGCATCGGACGAAATCGACGAGCCACATACATCGACGCCCTCACATCATGCTCCTCCACATCCCAACTTCGATTCGAATCCCCCGTATCTTTCGCCTCCCCTTCCTGCATGTATAGCTCCCGTTGTCGCATCCGCTTCCAATCCACAGCCATCTGCATCGAACGAAATCGATGAACCACGTCCAGCGTCGCCAACTCATTCACAGTCTTCGATTTCTCCCCCGTTTCCATCTTATATTCGTTCGCCACCTCACAACTCGGCGCCGGGATTATCGGACCTCGATGTAGATCCAAAGCAGCTCGTCACATTATCATTCGCCGATCTTCTCGCCATCTCGCCCCCCATGCGCGCGAAAGTAGCAGCTTTTATTCACCACCTGGATTCCAAATCGGTTTCGAAACCCGTTTGTGATCCGCCTTCAGTTCCTGTTACACCATCCCACATACCCTGTTCTTTCAACTCTGCCAGAAAATTCTTCGTTGCTTTGCTATCTTCCCTCGTCCTCGTTCTTATCACATGGGCCTTTTCCACTTACGTTATATCTTCATCCAAGCATCTAGGATCTTATGGCTACCTCACTGATATAATTTCTTTTCTTTTATCTCATGTTACGCACTTGCTCATGGACAGTATTCTGTTTTAGACTTCCTACTTACGGCCATACTTCTCTTCTTTTTATAGTTACTCGATGTCGGGGACGACATCAAAATCCCCCGCACTGTTGCAGAGTCGTATGGCCGGCATGTGGAAATTCAACCACACGCTGGTTTCGGTTCTTCCCTGTTTCTATTTATATTTTTAGTTACCTCATTGTTTGTACTGTAAATACGCACCAACGGTGCCAGCAAATCATTACCCTACGTGTTACCCTCATCCGTGCGAGGGCAGTGTGGGCTAGCGCCCAAATCCCGTGTCATCTACGTCTCTATTCGTCAACTTCCGAACCTCGCAGTACGCACTTCGGCGTGCTAACCATCTCAAAACGTCATTTTCACGCTTACCCACGCACACGTCTAATTTTACGGCCTACCGATACTCTCTTACCACTCGGATTATTCAGCCTACCGACACCCTGATTCTCCGGGGCTTAATCTTATTCCACCTACTCTAAAATCGACCGGCCACCAGCCCTCATTCAGGATCCGCCTCCCAGGCACACAGCCCTGCAACACCGCAAGGCCGGGGACTTGTCCCATGTACGTCCTTAGGATGCTGGCATAATGGCTTTAATTGACCCATCTTGAAACACGGACCAAGGAGTCTAACATGCCTGCGAGTGTTTGGGTGGAAAACTCGAGCACGTAATGAAAGTGAAAGTTGAGATCCCTGTCGTGGGGAGCATCGACGCCTGGAGCAGACCTTTTGTGATGCATCCGCGGTAGAGCATGTATGTTGGGACCCGAAAGATGGTGAACTATGCCTGAATAGGGTGAAGCCAGAGGAAACTCTGGTGGAGGCTCGTAGCGATTCTGATGTGCAAATTGATGGTCGAATTTGGGTATAGGGGCAAAAGACTAATTGAACCATTGTGCTACTTGGTGGTTAATAGGCAGTTGAAAGACGAGCCTAGTAAGAGTTGAGGATTGCGACACCGTCAAATTGCGGGGACGTCCTTAGAGCCTTCACTACCGCCACTATGCTGAAAAGTGTAGTGGTACCAGGGTAACGACCTCGGGTATGGTAACAATGTGAAGGATTGGATAATCTGCAGCCAAGTCCTACGGGTAGTAAACGACCTATGGATGCAGTTCACAGACTAAATGGTGGTGGGTGTTGCTTTTTTGAAGCAATGCTTAAGATATAGTCGGTCCCGTCGCGAAAGCGAACTGGCAGATGAAGGCTTGTGTCTCCTCAACTTGTAAGGACACTTGCCCCGAGCTGCTGGGAGGCTAACCTAGTTAGCCTTGGGGTTCAATGCTAGTAGCTGGTTCCTGCCGAAGTTTCCCTCAGGATAGCAGAAACTCAGATTTATGTGGTAAAGCGAATGATTAGAGGCCTTGGGGTTGAAACAACCTTAAGCTATTCTCAAACTCTAAATATATAAGAACGAGCCATCTCTTGATTGGACCGCTCGGCGATTGAGAGCTTCTAGTGGGCCATTTTTGGTAAGCAGAACTGGTGATGCGGGATGAACCGAACGCGAGGTTAAGGTGCCGGAATTCACGCTCATCAGACACCACAAAAGGTGTTAGTTCATCTAGACAGCAGGACGGTGGCCATGGAAGTCGGAATCCACTAAGGAGTGTGTAACAACTCACCTGCCGAATGAACTAGCCCTGAAAATGGATGGCGCTTAAGCGTGATACCCATACCTCGCCGTTAACGTTTAAGTGACGTGTTAATGAGTAGGCAGGCGTGGAGGTCCGTGAAGAAGCCTTGGCAGCGATGCTGGGTAAAACGGCCTCTAGTGCAGATCTTGGTGGTAGTAGCAAATATTCAAGTGAGAACCTTGAAGACTGAAGTGGAGAAAGGTTCCATGGTAACAGCAGTTGGACATGGGTCAGTCGATCCTAAGAGATAGGGAAGCTCCGTTTCAAAGTGCATTATTCTTAATGCCGCCTGTCGAAAGGGAATCCAGTTAAAATTCCGGAACCAGAATGTGGATCTTTAACGGCAACGTAACTGAACTTGGAGACATTGGCGAGGGCCCCGGGAAGAGTTATCTTTTCTCCTTAACAGTCTACAACCCTGAAATCAGTTTGTCTGGAGCTAGGGTTCAATGGCTGGTAGAGCACAACACCTCTGTTGTGTCCGGTGCACCTGATAATACCACAATCGCCTCTAACTAGAGGGTACCTTCCCCCCCCAAAGGTACCCTCTAGTTATAGGGAAACTGCGTGTGCCACAGAAATGCCATGGCAGGGGTGCCATGGCGGCCACCCAATGGGTGGCTGGGGAGAAAAATGGGATTTTGGCCACCTGTGCTACTGATTTTGAAGGGTTTTTGCAGGGGGTCAGTAAAGCATGATTTTGTGACAAAATAGTGCCATAGCTGCCACCAAACCTTTAGACCCGGATCAGTTCCAAAAATGTGACCCAATTAGTGCCATGTATGCCACGGGTCAATTTTAGCAGGGTCCGTAAATTTTGTGACCGGGTTAAATAGCCATGCATGCCACAGGTCAATTTTAGCAGGATCAGTAAATTTGTGACCGGGTTAAATAGCCACCTGTGCCACGGGTCGGTTTTAGCAGGATCAGTAAATTTTGTGACTGGGTCAAGTAGCCATGTATGCCATGGGTCAATTTTAGCAGGATCAGTAAATTTGTGATCGGGTTAAATAGCCATGTGTGCCATGGGTCAATTTTAGCAGGGTCAATAAATTTGTGACTGGGTTAAATAGCCACCTGTGCCATGGGTCGGTCTCAGCAGCATCAGTAAATTTTGGGACCAGCTTGATTAGCCATGCATGCCACGGGTCAATTTTTGCAGGATCAGTAAATTTGTAACCGGGTTAAATAGCCACCTGTGCCACAGGTTGGTTTCAGCAGGATCAGTAAATTTTGTGGCAGGTTTGATCAGCCATGTGTGCCACAGGTCGATTTTTGCCAGAATCAGGAAATTGGGGGCTGGGTTGAATAGCCATCGGTGCCACCGGTCACATAAAAAGGGACTTGGTAATTTTGGAAGGGACATAGTAAAGACTCTGCCTGTCTCCCATCTCTACCGGCTATCTGCCTCTTCCCCCTGTTTGTCCAAGGTTAGCAATGCAACTCCCTCCATCACCTCGCTGAGTTCCTCTCCCCAGGCTGCCATGGGTCAATTTTTGATAGGATCAGTGAATTGGGGGCCAGGTGAGGTAGCCATTTGTGCTGCAGGTGGATTATCAGACAACTTGTGGTCAGGTGATTTAGTCATTGGTGTCACTGATCACTTGAAAAGCAACCTTGAAAAGCACCTTGTAATTTTCGGAGACATTGCCACCAGTGCCACAGATTACTTATTATCACTAAACAGAGGGAACGAAAGCAGCATTTATTTCTTGGATGTGACTATGTAAAATAAAATAAAAACAACAATCCCAAGCAGATGTCGTAGTACGTGGATCAGACAAAAAGATGTCAGTGGCCAGAAGGAGGAGGCAGCGAGTAGTAAAAGAAGGTGGAGCAGAGATTGGCAACTAGGAACTATCTTCATCATTGTAGTCGTCCTCGTCAATTTGTTTAGCAGACTTCAGCTGGCAGTTCCTCTTCACCTTGGGCTTGATCTTACCCGATGTGATATCAGCTGTAATGCTTGCCTCCATCCTCTGCTTCACCTCTGCAGCAGCAGCCCTGAGATCCTCACCCTCGTTTCCTGCATGTGTTCCCAGCTGTAGGTGCCAGTGCCACCACCGCCATTCCAGACACCCCCAACTTCATGCAAGGCATCCATGACCCAGCTGTGGAGGCCATGGAAATTGCACGGGCTCAGGCTTCACTCTCCGACTCTCATCTTTACCATCAGCGTGGCAACTGGGCCTCACTCACCACAGGAGGCACCCGCGTGACTGGTTGCAACGAGCCCGGTGACTTTGTTAACAGGATTATCAACACTGCCATCATTATCTCCCTGGTTAGCAACACTGCCTTCATTAACCTCGCAGAATTTGCCTCAGGTGCATTCCTCCTCCTTCTCTTTAAGCCCATGCCCATCCTCTCTATTCAGGCCTTTTCTCCATCTGGGCCCCGCACCTCTTCCAGTTTTATATCAACTACATGGGTGCTTTCTATTGCAAGAACCCCAATCTCCAATCAACAACACCTGTTCGGTGTGTACCTTCGACCTCAGCCCTTGTACCTGCGCCTTCGGGCACTGCAACTTTGCCAACCTCAGGTGGTGGGTAATTACTGCTCTCGGCACGTTTAACTATACAAAGGGTGGCAATCTCATTATTTTGGACTGCAAACTCATCTTGGAGTTCCCACTGGGGTGAACAGTTCTCCGAGTGTGGTCATCTTCCACTCAAACACCTGGATCGCCCAGCACGAGACATGGTACTCATTCACCCAATACACCGTGGGAGCTTCCGATGGGTCGAGCGTGGATTTCGATCTAAGAAGGACTATCTTGCTACACTGACGGCAGAGGAGATTGGAGGAGTACAAACTCGGACTGGACAGGGCTGCAGTGGGGGCTGCTTTGTTCTCTACTTTGGATGAGCTGAAGGCTGGCTGGGTGTAGATTTACTTGTTTTGCCACCAATGCCATGTATCTTGACCACATTGAGGTCACAAATTTTGTGATGAATGCCATGAGTGCCACCAAAAAATGTGATGAACTTGATCTTGCCACCCATGCCACCACCGGACTGGCCATCAAAAGTCGTGATCGCCAACCCTAGACACACAACAACTCGATAATGGGTCTTCCTCAAGCCATAATTTACAAATCTGAGGAAGCCAATTTGAATTTTTAACACATATGTGGGTCTAGGAATATTTGTGGCATTACTTCTAATTTCTGCATCGAGATTTGTGTTTGTACATGAAACGGTTCAAAATGTACCATATCTGCATATAGGTACCCCACTTCTCTTCTCTTACCACGACACACTTTTTTCCAACTTCCTGTAAGGGCAACCTTAAGCTCGGCGCAGGGCGCGGAAACTAGCGGGGGAATCCGAAGTATAAATATAGGTACTAAAATACAGGAGCGGAAATACTACGCACCTAGCGGGGGAATCCAAAGAGAAGAAAGGATGAGGATTCCCATGCTAGGCGAAACCTTATATACTAGTTGGTAACTACCCAGTAGCACGTGTCCGGAGGTATCTACAATGATCGCGGGCCTGATCGCACAGCACGTGCCAGCGAGAGCGGATGGATGTCCCGGGTGGTTTGGCGGTCGGATAGAAGGGTGCGGAAGTATCCGGAGCGCCGGGCGGAAAACCATCCGGAGAAGTGCCCGAAGTGCCCGAAGCATCCGGAGCATCTGGATTAGGTCCGGATGGAAAACCGTCCAAAGCGGGGGTTCCCCTGACATCACCCCCCCCCCCTTGGAATACGGCGTCCCGACGTATAAAGAGGATGGTCCTATCACGCCTCCGGAAGGACAGCGAGTCGAAAGCGGCTGAGGCTATCCGGCGAGGAGCGTTGGGGTAGCGGCGGTAGTAGGCATCGATGGCGTCCTTGGCGAAGACATCAGAGTGCTTTACCCACTTATCGTGCTCCGGACCATAACCTTTCCAGCGCACCATGTACCAGAGGCTGCCGTACCGGGCCCGTGCTTTGAGGATCTCGTTGACCTCCCACCTCTCGTCTCCATCTATCCGGAGGATAGGTGGGGGTTCGTCGTTCCGGGGGCGCCTGGGGAACGGGTCCGGCTTCGCAAGCTTGAGTTTCACCACCGGGAAGACCGGGTGGAGGTGGGAGTACCGTGGAGGGAGCTCGAGCTTGTACGCGCCTTTTCCCACAACCTGTACGACTTTGAAGGGTCCGAGCCGCTTATCCGAGAACTTGGGAGACGGGCGCGTCGTTTTGATGTCGGACACATCCACCCAGACTCGGTTGCCTACCTTGATCTCCAGTGCGGGTATGCGCCGGCAATCGTAGTACAGCTTGAACTCGTCTTTGGCTTTGACGAGCGCGGCCTTGGCTTCGGACACTCCAGCAGCGATTCGGTCATGGAACTCGTTGACCGATTCGTCGGCCGAGCGCATGCCGTTGGGCTCGAAACCCATCCGAGGGAGCCGGCCGGTGTCCGTCATAAACGGCACCTGCTGCGTTGAGGAGTGGACATGGTTTTTGTAGGCGAATTCGGCCGCCGGTAGGAGCTCATCCCAGTCGTCCTGTTTGTAGCTCGTGAAGATACGGACGAACTGTTTGAGCTCCTGGTTGACACACTCAGTCTGACCATTGGTCTGCGGGTGGTAAGCGGTGGAGGTAGTGGGTTCAATACCAATGAGGTGCCACAGTTCCCGAGTGAACTCAGCGATGAACTGCGGACCCCGGTCGGAGATGTACTTCCGGGGGGTTCCGTGGTGCCTCCACACGTTCCGGTAATATAACCGGGCGGCTCCGACTGCTCCGAGGCTGGTGTGGCACTCGTTGAAGTGGGCCCGCTTACCAAGGACGTTGACCAACCATGACCGCGTCGAACCCGTGCGCCTCCGGAAGCTCGACTATGAAGTCCACCGAGACGGTGTCCCAGCGCTCGGCCGGAATCTCGGTCGGATGGAGCTCACCATGGGGAAGTCGCCGAAGCGCCTTTGTCCGGTTACACGCGTCGCAGGTTCCAACGTACTGACCGACGTGTCGGGAAAACTAGGGCCACCAGTAGTTCCAGGAGATTAACTCCAACGTTTTGAAGCGGCCAGCGTGTCCGGCGACCCGCATGTCGTGGTGCTGCTCCATAATCCGCTGGCGGAGGTCCTTGTTCCGTGGTACGACGATCTTACCGCGAAACAGGAGCAATCCGTCCGAGATCTGCCATTCGGCCGAGTGGGGAGAAGGGGCCTTCCGGTTCTTGAGAAGCTCCCGGGCGACAAGCACAACGGGATCCTCGAGTTCCGGCTCGGTCGCAAACGCCTTCCGGACGTCGTGTAGGAGGGGGACTTCGGGTCCGTCAACCACGATCCCCTCCATTGTCCGGATCCGGAAAAGCTCCGGCCGAAGGAGCGTAACATCCGAGTTCTCGGATCCGGCGCCATGGTCCGGGCGGCGGGAGAGCGCATCCGGGCGACCCATGAGGTGACCCGGCTGGTGGAACAGGGTGAAGTCGAACCGGGACAGGTACAGTGTCATGAATCACCCGGGTTCTACTTTTTCGTGCGACGCGTCGGTATGGATACAGACGCGTCTTAGCGGCACGGGACTCTCATGACGCCACCACGTGACCTTCTCACGGTTGAAACCCGGCCTCGGATTCTAAAGCCGCAGAGCTCAGGGAGTCTGCGCCACGGAATACAGAAGACGTTAGGGACTAGGGACCCGTACAGACGGATTCTAGTCCCCGGACGCACCAAGGACTGACACAGGAGAGTACACGGAGTACAGGAGTGGTTGCAAACCCGATCAGGGGTTTGAACCACTGGAGACGATGACACTTAGGACTAGGAAACCCGAACGTCGGGTCTCCTAGGTCCACCGATGCCACGGAAACCAACACAGAGGAGTCCAGGAGCATCAGCATTAATGCTCCTTAACGCTACGTTGCAGGAACTGATCGCGATTGACCGCGATCGCTTTAATTTATTAGAAGCCTATATAAGCACGGTAGAATCTCCATGTACAGTAGATTCTACCTCGTCTAATCTCAGGCTTCTACCTTGGCTTGACATAGGCATTGTCTCCACTCTGTCCCGCTTCCCTCGCACCGTACTACGGGTTGTATCCACACCTCGGGTTTTGTACCTGAGTGGATATCACACCCTCTTCGACTCGTTCCGGGTTCCGTCTCGCATCCCGACCTACGACATACGGCCTCCTAGGGAGGACGCCGTACGACTGGTCCTACTGCTCGGGGAACACACGAGCTATTAACGTCTATCGGGTTTCTCCTGGTTGGGGTTCTCGCCGGGTTACTCGCTGTTTAGCCGACCCAGAGGCCGTTGCTGACATACAGGGACCACCTGGCCTGCTGCCGGTTCAGATTCTGCGACCTCTGGAAGTACTCCAAGTTCTTGTGGTCCGTCCAGATCTCGACCGGGTGCTGCGCGCCTTCGAGGAAGTACCGCCACTCCTCTAGGGCTCGGACGATCGCAAGCATCTCCTTGTCGTGGATCACGTAGTTCTGTTGGACATCGTTCAAGCTCTTGGAGTAGAAGGCGACGGGGTGCCACTTTCCATCCGCGTCCTGTTGCGATAGAACGGCTCCGGTCGCCCGATCAGAACTGTCCGCTTCTAACTGGTATGGCCGAGATTCATCCGGGAGGACCAAGACGGGCTCTGCGGTCACCGTGTCCTTGAGGGCTTGGAACGTGGCGGCCGAGGCAGCGGTCCAGGTCCAGGCCACACCCTTCTTCGTCAAGTCGAAAAGCGGCCAGGCGACGTCTGAGAACGCCCGGATAAACCTCCGGTAGAAGTTTGTGAAGCCGAGGAACTGCTGCACGTCCTTCTTGTTCTCGGGCTCGGGCCAGGCGGCGACGCCGGCGACCTTGATGGGGTCCATCTCGACGTGGTTGTGGGAGATGATGACGCCGAGGTACTCAATCGTGGACTTCTCAAACTCGCACTTCTCCGGCCGAAGGAAAAGGTGGTGTTCCCGGAGTCGGCAGAGCACCTCTCGGACGATTTCACGGTGACGGGCGAGGTCGGAGTGCGCGATGAGGATGTCGTCCAGGTAGACAATGACATCTCCGGACAGAATCAGGTCCTGGAAGATGTTGTTCATCATCGTCTGGAATGTGGCCGGGGAGTTGGTAAGGCCGAAGTACATCACCAGCGGCTCAAAGAGCCCCCGGTTCATACGGAACGCGGGCTTCCATTCGTCACCTTCCCAGATCCAGACGTTGTTGAAGCCCCACCGGACATCGAGTTTCGTGAAGAACCGAGCTCCTCTTAACCGGTTAATAAGGTCGTTGATTAAAGGGAGCGGGTACCAGTTCTTCACGGTCATCGCGTTAAGCGCCCAGTAGTCCTGGACAAACCGGAGGGCACCGTCCTTCTTGACTAAGAAGACCGGGGACGCCATTGGAGACTTTGGCGGGCGGATGCGGCCGGTAGTCAATCCCTCCGAAATGAAGGCATCGAGCTCCTTCTGTTTGAGCGGAGAGATTGGGTAGACCTTACAATTGGCCGGTTTCGCATCCGGGACGAGTTCAATGGTGTGATCCCACGTCCGCCTGTCCGGGAGAGAGTCAAAGGACTCCCAGGCGAAGACGTCCGAGAAATCCGCGGCCCAGGGTGGGACCTCAGTTCCGGCTGGTGCGGAATTCCGCGCGTGAGCCTCCGCGAGACGTTGCGAGTCGGTGCTTCCCGTGCGGATCTCTTTGGCCAGGGCGAACACAGTGTAGAGGATGTGATCGCCCTCCTTGAGCTCCTCGTCGTCCTCGTCATCGTCCTCCGAATCCGGAGTGAGGTCCGGGAGGTCATTGTCGTCAGCCAGGTCATACCCATCGTCTCCAGTCCACTCTTCCGAGTTGACGGCGCAGATGGATGGGGTCGGACCTTCACGCAGCTGCCCGAGGATCGAGGCGGTGAGCTTCTCATTCTTCCGGACAGCTCGTAGCTCCTCCCGGCAGGTGCGGCATCCGGTCGGACAGCGCGTCATACGAACCTCCTTGGTCTCCCAGTTGATCTCCGGATTATGCTTCTGGAGCCAGGAGTAACCGAGGATGACGTGCTGTTTCCCGAGCCGAGTCACGGCGAGCTGGATACGCTCGGAGTGCCCTTTGTAGTCGACCACCATATCAACTACGCCGGTGATGCTGCCCGCTTGGTTCGGGCTGCCGTCCACGTTGAGAACCAGGATGGGCTGCGAAAGGGGCCGGACCAGAAGGTTGTGGGAGATGACATACTCCGAGTCGATGAAGTCTCCAGTCGCTCCGCAGTTGACCAGAGCCTTCACCGACATCCAGGCGGCAGTCTCGACAGACTGCAGGTCCAACGGGATGTGCAAGGAGTTTCGGCCTTCGACAGAGTCGATGACGTACTGCCGGGGAAGTCGCTGTTCCCACTTCGGGCGATGAACGCGCCGAAGCGAGCCTGTCCTCGTTCCCGGCTTGGGGACAGGGGCCTCCGTCACTGCCCTCATTCCCCGGCTCGGGGGCAATGCGGGTTTCCGTCTCCAGGACGGAAGGAAGAGTCTCAGTCACTCGGACGGAGACGGGGGCGGGTGCACCTCTCATTACTACCTCAGACTCAAATGTATTAGCATTATCTGAATACAGGAGGGCGTAGCGATTAGGGGACGCGACCGAGGGCGCACCGCTCACTCGGCCGGACGGGGAAAACCCGCCGGTTCCATCTCATCTCCGTCCACTGACTCGGCCGGAAGCGAGGCAGAGGTGGAGAGCCGGGCAAACAGCTCGTCGAGGAGGTCATCCCCGAGTTGACAAACAACCTCATCGAGAACGTCCGCGTGCCGGATGTCAGATGTAACTGGGCAGTCCCGGGCGATGTGTCCGGCCGCACCACACCAGAAACAAGAGCGTGGGAAAGCGCGCGCTCGGGTCCGGTTAACGTCCATTGGAACGACCGCTGGGAGCGTGGGTCCGGGAGCCGGGGCGAACGAGACCGTAGCGCGCGCAGGGGGGCGCAACCGGGAGGATTCCCATTCCACACAGCCGAGGTAAAGCGGCCGGGAGCCGAACTGGAGGGTTTCCGGATCCGGCTCGGCCGAACACCTCGTACTGGCGGAAAGTGCGCGCGCGCCAGCCGTCGTAGTCGGTGAGGTCGGGGGCGGTCCCAGACGTCGTGATCGTGACGTTGATCTTCGGGTCAAGCCTGGAGCGATACTTGGTGACCCGGACGAGAGTGTCCGAGTAACCGGCCGTTACAGCCAGTTCCTCAAAATCGTCCGTGTACCGGTAGATGTGGCGGGAGCCCTGGAAATACGAGCGGGACCCAAGCTTGGTGAGGGCTTGGTCCTGTTCGTTCTCCTCGACGAACCAGAGCCGGAACTCGGCCTCGAACTGGGCCCAGGTGGGGAACGGGAACGGTACGGCGGATGCGCGCTGTTCCACTCATCGGGCGGCCGCATCCTTCGACATGAAGGACATGGCGAACCGGACGAGTTTTTCCTGCGAGACGAACCCGTCCGCCATGAAAGCTTCCGGAACCAGCCGGTAATAGGTGAGGACAGAGTGAAGGAACATCCGTCCTTGCATCCGGTCGCCGTCAAAAACGGCCGGGGGTTCGGTCGAAGGACCGTTTTTGGAGCTGGGTGGGGGGCCGAGAAATCTGGACCCGGCGCCAGAGCCGGAACGGCAGGGGCGGGGGCAGGCGGCGGATTCTGGGTGTTCAGCAATAGCTCGCGGAGCGTGTTTTGGATGCTCTCGAGGGAGCCTTCGACAGCAGCGAGCCGGTCCATGGCTTCGGAAGCCGGATGCGGAGTGTGAACACTCGGGATCTCGGTTGCGCGGAGCCAGGTGCAGGCGGCTGGTCTATTGGGATGGAGGAGGGGTCGAGATTTGAAGTGGGGGAGGATGGAGCACTGGAGTAGTGGTCCGAATCCGTACCTGCACCAAACTTCCCAATCTTGACTGGTTGATCCCTTAGATCCTTTCTTCTGCTGTAAGGGCAACCTTAAGCTCGGCGCAGGGCGCGGAAACTAGCGGGGGAATCAGAAGTATAAATATAGGTACTAAAATACAGGAGCGGAAATACTACGCACCTAGCGGGGGAATCCGAAGAGAAGAAAGGATGAGGATTCCCATGCTAGGCGAAACCTTATATACTAGTTGGTAACTACCCAGTAGCACGTGTCCGGAGGTATCTACAATGATCATGGGCCTGATCGCACAGCACGTGCCAGCGAGAGCGGATGGATGTCCCGGGTGGTTTGGCAGTCGGATAGAAGGGCGCGGAAGTATCCGGGGGGCGCTGGGCGGAAAACCATCCGGAGAAGCGCCCGAAGCGCCCGAAGCATCCAGAGCATCCGGATTGGGTCCGGATGGAAAACTGTCCGAAGCGGGGGTTCCCCTGACACTTCCACAAATATGAAAGATTCTCACATGTTGGTCCTTCCTTGGTCCCCTGCACACGTTTGAGTCTCTTATTGATCTTTTTAGCCCTTCAGAACACCTGAATGTCCCAAAAATGCCACCTGTGCCATCAGGTACCCCTGCTACTAGACGTCTTGCTTGTGCAAGATATTGTGAAAGGTGAGTTTGGTACACCTTAATCTTCAATACCTGACCAAATCTTCGTAAAGAAAAGGAAGAATTGCTGGAGAAATCTTGTATTAAGATGAAAGAGTATTTGGCCGTCTTGTTGCTTTGTTACATTGCTCATATGAACCCTAGATATCACCAGAGGATCAAGGATGACCCAGTTCATGCCCAAGAGTACCAAGAACGTAAAAAGAGTGGGAATGATGTCTACCAGCAAAAGTAATGTGGTGTGACAATTTATTGACACGAACTAACACATGTGCTGCAGAAACAGGAGGTTCCTGGCTCACAAAAAAAACGGAAAAAAGGCTTGAGAACAATACCCAGAAGCTAGGTCGTGACAAGGCTTGTGCAAAAGCTTGTGAGAGGGAGCAGGGGAGAGAGCAGGGGAGGGATTATGAGCTAGAATGGGCAATCTTACAGGCAGGATCCAGGAACAGAAGGCCTATCTCAACACCATCTGAAGGAGCCACAGGAGGAAACAGACCAGATGGAGTAATACAAGCTGCTGGTTAATCTGGCTGATTGAAAGTGGGTCTTAATGGATTCAATAAGACTGAGTAGCTCTAACTGCCTTTGTGCCATGTTCATCAGGGAGAAGTTTGACAAAGGCTTTGGAGAGGGCTCAACAGTGAATGGTAACACAAGGAGCCATGCACATGAGAATTACAACAAGGTGGTTGAGGCAGTTCAGGCCACTGAGCATCACCTGTATATCGAGGTGCGATGGACATCAGAGGATAAGGAGTGGACCGACACAGCTGAGCTGGTAGTCAACCACTGGTATAGGCAGGTGGTAGACTCTCTAGAGGCATTGGTGGTGAAAAGACTTCTAGAACTGACAAAGGTAAACCAATCAGGGCTAGGTATGTGGCAGTGCTGATAGACCTTTCAGGATACAAAGTGCGAAAACACATTGCCAAGGCCCTCCAGGTTCGATCCAAAGCAATCCAGAGTGCCCTCCAGCACTACAATTCGGTTGCATTGGCCTTGGACCCTCCAAGGCAACGCTTGTCGTGGGAGGAAGTCATTGACTACGCATTTCTTGCAGACTTTGACATTCTTCAGGACCCCACTGGCAACACCACAATCAGGGCATGGGCAGACCCAGCTGCTCACCAGGTTCTGGACAGCTACCACAAACTCAAGCGAGCAAAGGAAGAGATTCAGCGACTCGACATCGAAATCTGACGTGTTGTGACCTATGTGAAGGATGAGAGGGAGTTTTTGCTGGCAAAGGAGGCCGAGATTCTGCCAGAAGACCCTACCCTCGCATTGTTCATTGGAAAATACCGCTGGCAATGTGGATGATATGACGAGATTCATATGAAGCACTTCTATGCTATCCGCCAGAAACTTGGAAGCTGCTTTACTGCTGACCTGACGCCTGGGGAGCGGGCTGACCCCACCTCTGCCTCACCTTCCCCTGAGACTGATGTGATACCAACCGTCTCCCGGGAGTCACATCCTGCCTTAACAGCATCTGTGTCAGGTGCCATGGATGTTGACATGGACCTTGCAAGTGACGATGAGGGTTCTGAAAACGGTTGGCTTGATGGAGATGGTTCCAGTGACGACGATGAGGGTGAGGATGCCCGGGGAGAGGAACTCGGGGAGGTGATGGAGGGAGTTGCATCGCTAGCCTTGGAAAAACAGGGGGATAGGTAGATAGCTGGCAGAGATGGGAGACAGGCAGAGTCTTTACTATGTCCCTTTCAAATTACCAAATCCCTTTTCATGTCACCGGTGGCACCATTGGCTATTTAGCCTGGTCCCCAATTACCTGATTCTGTGAAAAATTGACCCGTGGCACGCATGGCTAATCAAACCTGCCACAAAATTTACTGATCCTGCTGAAACCAACCCGTGGCACAGGTGGCTATTTAAACCCGGTCACAAATTTACTGATCCTGCAAAAATTGACCCATGGAATGCATGGCTAATCAAGCCGGTCCCAAAATTTACTGATCCTGCTGAGACCGACCCATGGCACAGGTGGCTATTTAACCTAGTCACAAATTTACTGACCCTGCTAAAATCGACCCGTAGCACGCGTGGCTAATCAACCTGGTCACAAATTTACTGATCCTGCTAAAATTGACCTGTGGCATACGTGGCTATTTAACCTGGTCACAAAATTTACTGATCCTGCTAAAACCGACCTGTGGTATGGGTGGCTATTTAACCCAGTCACAAATTTACTGATCCTGTTAAAACTGACCCATGGCACGGGTGGCTATTTAACCTGGTCACAAAATTTACTGACCCTGCTAAAATTGACCCATGGCATACATGGCACTAATCGGGTCACATTTTTGGAACTGATCCGGGTCTAAAGGTTTGGTGGCAGCTATGGCACTATTTTGTCACAAAATCATGCTTTACTGACCCCCTGCCAAAACCGTTCAAAATCAGTGGCACAGGTGGCCAAAATCCCATTTTTCTCCCTGGCCACCCGTTGGATGGCCGCCATGGCATTTCTGTGGCACACGCAGTTTCCCTATAACTAGAGGGTACCTTTGGGGGGGGAAGGTACCCTCTGGTTAGAGGCGATTTGTGGTATTATCAGGTGGTCCGGTGTGTTCTCGACAATCCTTGAAAATCCAAAGGAATGAATAATTTTCACATCTGGTCGTACTCATAACCACAGCAGGTCTCCAAGGTGAACAGCCTCTAGTTGAAAGAACAATGTAGATAAGGGAAGTCGGCAAAATAGATCCGTAACTTGGGAAAAGGATTGGCTCTAAGGGTTGGGTGTGTCGGGCCTTGGCAGAAAACCGCTGGACTCAGTCTTCACTGCTTGGGGCAACCTAGGTGGAGTCGACCAGGACCGGTGTGTGGATGGCCTTGGCTGCTCTTCGGGGCGTCCGGTGCACGCTTAACAACCAACTTAGAACTGGTATGGACAAGGGGAATCTGACTGTCTAATTAAAACATAGCATTGTGATGGCCAGAAAGTGGTGTTGATGCAATGTGATTTCTGCCCAGTGCTCTGAATGTCAAAGTGAAGAAATTCAACCAAGCACGGGTAAACGGCGGGAGTAACTATGACTCAACCTTATTAGGGTCACAAAAGCGGCATGAAAGTGTTCGCTAGTTCAATATGAATACGAATACAGCTGTGGATTGAAAGGAAACACGGTGTCACAAGACAAGAAATAAAACTATAGTACAGACTACGGCGCGCTAATTGACCGCCCGTCCCCAAACCTCTTGTGCACAATCACCACATGTGAGCCCACCTGACAACACACAGTCCTCTTCGAGCGCCGAATGCAGCGGGGGGGCGTATGACTGCAAATGTTGTGCGTCGTGCAATTGCACTTGGTGCAGCCTACGCAGCCCTTGCGGCCGTTGTTGGACTGTAACAATGGAGTTTAAGCAGGGGTGAAAGTCTTTTGTATGTGAAAGACCCTTTTACTTACCATTGCGGACTCCAGCGTCAAGTGCGCTAGGTTGAAGCAATTGCATGTGTCGCAGAGGTGGGAGATGTAGAGTTTAGGGTTGTAGGGCGTAGTGGGGTCCTGAGAAACAAAGGTGACTACATGCAGCAAGAACGCTTGCTAGACACTGCGACCGGTTTTTGTCCGCCTTCGAATTCGGTTTGGTGAACACCTGCGCATAGCCATCGGTGTTCCTCGAGCCGTTGAAGAGCCAGCAGCCAAGGCTGTTGGTGGTGGATGAAGTCAAATGCCTGTTCAGCGAGTTGGGTTTGCATAGGAAGAAGAGAGGAGATATGGTGATTTCGTACTTCTCTCGGACTATGTCACCGGCCCTGCGCCACCCAATCTCGGTGTTGTAGTTGATTCTGGGGGCCATCGTTTCCAAGAATTTCCAAGAAAAAAGGGATAGTAGTGGGTCCAAGAAAAAGAGAGGGGCATGTCGGGTCCGTGATTTTAGTTTTATGTCATGTCATGTGATCCTGTGTTTCCATTTTGGGACATGGCTGTTTTTTGTTTTTTATTGGACGACACTGTCAAATTGCGGGAAACCCCTAAAGCCTTCACCACCAAACCACTGTTGAAAAACAAGTGGTGGCCAGGGTAATGACCTCGGGTATGGTAAAAGCGTGAAGGATGTTACAATGAGCAATCCGCAGCCAAGTCCTAAGGGTAGTAACTGACCTATGGATGCAGTTCAACGACTAGATGGCAGTGGGTGTTGCTTCAAAGAAGCAATGCTTAAGGTATAGTCCACTCCCTTATGAAAGCAAGGGTATTAAAAGCTCTTAAGGTAGCCAAATGCCTTGTCATCTAATTAGTGACGCGCATGAATGGATTAACGAGATTCCCACTGTCCCTATCTACTATCTACCGAAACCACAGCCAAGGGAACGGGTTGGGCAGAATCAGTGGGGAAAGAAGACCCTGTTGAGCTTGACTCTAGTTTGACATTGTGAAAAGACATAGAGGGTGTAGCATAAGTGGGAGCTTCGGCGCTGTTGAAATACCACTACCTTTATTGTCTTTTTACTTATTCAATGAGGCGGAGCTGGGATTAACATCCCACCTTTTGGCTTTGAAGGTCTTTTACAGGCCAATCCGGGTTGAAGACATTGCCAGGTGGGGAGTTTGGCTTGGGCGGCACATCTGTTAAAAGATAATGCAGGTGTCCTAAGGGGGACAGGACTCATGGAGAACAGAAATCTCCAGTAGAACAAAAGGGTAAAAGTCCCCTTGATTTTGATTTTCAGTGTGAATACAAACCATGAAAGTTTGGCCTATTGATCCTTTAGTCCCTCGGAATTTGAGGCTAGAGGTGCCAGAAAAGTTACCACAGGTGAACCCATAAACGCGAGAGCGCTATTATACCATGTCCCACATACTTGACTTGCTGGCTGTGTACCCCATGGATGGCTCCAAACCTGAAGACAAGTATGAGTACAAATCACCAGTCTCGAGTGCTGCAAGCACTCCCACCATGCCATCTCTGGCGTATTCTCGACCTGACGTGTGGAGAATGTCGCTGTTCACCTCTCATCTGGCGAATTTGACGTGGTTGGGGCAGGTGGGGGCCGGTGGTGCACCATGGCTGGTGCCAGTTGGTAGACAAGACAACAACAAAGAGGGAGACTGGTGTGCCCTTGGCCTTGCGCCAAGGATACATTCAGTTAAGCTTTGACGGGCTCAACCATGTAAGAGCCCGTCTTGGTGGGCTAGTTGCTTTTGGGTGACTAGCTTCCATTCTTTGTAAATAGGTGGTTCTCCTGCACCATCTCATCACTGTCGTCACCACTCGCCGTGTTCCTGAAAGGGGGCATGAAGCCAGTCATCTCTGCCACAACTCGGTGTGCAAAACAGAGGGTCATGTCATTTGGGAGGGTGCGGTAGAGAATCAGTGCCATAAAGGCTATGTCATGTGGGTGTCGTGCCCTCACAGTGGTTGCAGAAAGGTTGTCGTAGTATGTCCTCACGAGCCCAAGTGTATTAAAAGTATACCTGGTGTGACTGAGGCTGGCTATTTAGCTAACCCGGATGTATACCGTCATTGATTCAATATTGTACTTGCTTTGTGCCCTTTATAGTCGCTTGAGGACTATTTTTCAGGTTTCCAACGAGTACAACCGTGTTAGCTTTTAAGAGTAGACTAAAAGTGTTCTACTAGTGGGTCCATTCCACTATGGTAAGGAATGGGTGCCTGCGAGACTGTCAAATTGTGGGAAACTCCTTAGAGCCTCTGCTACCGCCCCTATGCTGAAAAGTGTAGCAGCGCACCAGGGTAACGACCTCGGGTATAGTAAAAACACAGAGGATTGGACAATCCACAGCCAAGTCCTAAGGACCGACGGGTTTATGGATGCAGTTCAAGGATGTCATGAATCGCCCGGGTTCTGCTTTTTCGCGCGATGTGTCCGTATGGATACAGACACACCTTAGCAGCACGGGACTCTCATGATGCCACCATGTGACCTTCTCACGGTTGAAACCCGGCCTCGGATTCTAAAAGCTGCAGACTCGGGGAGTCTGCGCCACGGGATACAGAACACGTTAGGGACTAGGAACCCGTACAGACGGATCCTAGTCCCCGGACGCACCACGGATGACACAGAAGCATACACAAAGTACATGAGTGGTTGCAAGCCGATCGGGGTTTGAACCACTGGATATGATAACACTCAGGATTAGGAAACCCAAACGTCGGGTCTCCTAAGTCCTCCGACACCACGGAAACCGACACAGAGGAGTCTAGGAGTATCAGCATTAACACTCCTTAATGCTGCAGTACAGGAACTGATCACGATTGACCATGATCACTTTAATTTATTAGAAGCCTATATAAGCTCAGTAGAATCTCCATGTACAGTAGATTCTACCTCGTCTAATCTCAGGCTTCTACCTTGGCTTGACATAGGCATTGTCTCCACCCTGCCCCGCTTCCTCCACATCATACTACGGGTTGTATCCACGCCCTGGGTTGTATACCTGAGTGGATACCACACCCTCTTCAACTTGTTCCGGGTTCCACCTTGCATCCCAACCTACAACATACGGCCTCCTAGGGAGGACGCCATATGACTGGTCCTACTGCTTGAGGAACCCACGAGCTATTAGCGTCTATCGGGTTTATCCTGGTTGGGGTTCTCGTAGGGTTACTCGTTGTTTAGCCGACCCAGAGGCCATTGCTAACAAAGGACTAGATGGCAGTCGGTTTCAAGGCAGCAAATTGCTATACTCGAGGCTTAAGATAGAGTCTGGCCCTCCAGAGATGGAGCCCTGAGATGAAGGACCTAACCAGTCGGGAGCTCAGGGAGTTGCAAGGAAGGCCACATGCCTTGGTGCAATGGGAGTCACCATACCACAGGGATAGCTGGCTTGTGGCAGCCAAGCATTCATAGCGACATTGCTTTTTGATCCTTCAATGTCGGCTCTTCCTATCATACCGAAGCAGAATTCGGTAAGTATTGGATTGTGCACCCACTAAACTTATACCTGGTGGGAATAGCGGTGCTATTCAACCTTCAATTGGCCTATTAATCACTAGTCGACTCAGCAGTGAAGTTGCAGGTGCTGAGCAGCAAGATAACCTGGATCGGGGAAAGCTAAGGAACTTGTATAATATGTGAGATACAGTTCTATGCCGATCCCGAGCAGGGTCCCTAGGGAGCAATCCTTAGAGTGACCTGTGTAACACGTGGTAAGGTATTGGTTCATCTCTGAAAAGAGCAGGCTTAAGGGACGTGCTACTCCCATTCAAAAGACTGCTTTGTACTGGAGCACCTGCAGCATAAAGGTATAGAGGGTCGTGCTTCGAGCATAACTGCTTGGACGAGAGGCTAGTAGGAAATGACTAGCCAAGACTGGTATAAAGGAATAGGGAACGTGAGCTGGGTTTAGACCGTTGTAAGACAGGTTAGTTTTACCCTACTGATGGAGCATTATCGTAATAGTAATTGAACTTAGTACGAGAGGAACCGTTCATTCAGATATTTGGTATTTGCAGCTGTCCAATTGGGCAATGCCACAAAGCTATCATCTGCTGGATTATGGCTGAACACCTCTAAGCCAGAATCTGTGCTAGAAACAATGATGTTGGTCCCGCAATTTGACTTGTGTTGAAATAGAGCTTTGGTCGTGAACCAAATCTGGTGGACTTGACCGCCCTTGTGGAAATGCTTGGGCAGTTTGTCTACAAATTGTAATCATAATATGGGCAGGGGTGAATCCTTTGCAGATGAATTGAATGGGAACAGGGTACTGTAAGCGGTAGAGTAGCCTTGTTGCTATGATCCGCTGAGGTTAAGCCCTTGTTCTAAAGATTTGTTCAACTTTGTTGAACTCTTTCTTTCTTTTTTCCTTACCATGCATTGATTTCAGGGCCGGGTTAATTTGACCTTGACTCCGAGTAATGCATGAGATTGATAAAGAGGGTTAGAACCATTAGAATTGGCCTTACAGGCATTAGATTCAGCCTAGGAGCATTAGGAATAGCTTATGGCTGCTAGAAACCCATTAGACTGGCCTTAGAGGCATTAGAACTGAGCTTATGGCCATTAGAAACTATCAGATTGGCCTTACAAACATTAGATTGAGTCTATGGCCATTAAAAACCGAAGTAATCGTTAGATTGGCCTTAGATTTTCGCTTCAGTGGGCTTATAAGCAGTATGTTGAGCTTATAGCCATTAGAAAACCGAAGCAAGGGTTAGAGAGATGCTTTCATACATTATGTAGGCTTATGGAATGAAGCCGGCTCACACTCAGAATTCAATGGCACTATGAAATGGTGGACACATGGCCAACCCAAACCCATAGCATGCCCAAATTGGGAAGTCACGTGATGGGTCGGCCATCGTACGGCTCGAACGGCAACCCTTACGGCTCGGCATTGTTTACTTTGCAAGTAAAAAGTGGGTACGAAGACGTGTTTAAAAAAGTGCACAAAATGTAGTTAATGAAGTGGGAATCAATTTAAATTGCACATGGTTTATAGTACACTGCATAAAGATCCTAAAGGAGGTTACAATCTTACCAGCCAAAATGTCCGAGGCTTTCAAGTTCTGGGTGGCATTGCTAGGTGAGATTACACGGATGGCGCTGTCCTGCAGGCATCAGGGAGTGTAATTGCAGACCTATAATGCTCAACCCTTCATGTAAATCTGTATCCTATGGCGATAACCCGCGGAGTGCGGGTGGCAATGTGCTCGTGCGAGTATTTGGACTCAGTAGATCCCATGATATGCTGCTGCTTGCAGGGGGGGTAGCTGGAGACAAATTCAGAGCCATTGAGATGGACACTCGGGGGATGGGATGGTAGTAGTAGTGTGCAAGAAAGGTTTCTGGAGCGGCACCATTGTTCTGTGACGTTGATCGCTGTCATACACGTGACTTCCCAATTTGGGCATGCTATGGGTCAGCTTCAATTCCCGAAATGGTCAGTGACACAGGGTTCTACAGCATCCTTTACTTTTGAAGGTGAGTCTCCTGATTTTTCTGGATGGGCAGAGCCAAGATCTGTATCCAGGAAGCTCTGTTACTGTCTTCGGCACGGTAGCAGCGAAAAACCCTCCTCAAGCTAGCTTGCGTTTCGTGGTGGACAATTCCATCACGGGCACATACACCACTCCCACCCTGGCCTCGAATATTCACCACGAGGCACTCTGGACATTGCCGACAATGCACGAGGGGTTGCACACAATTGTGATCACCCAAACAGCAGCGCAGTCTGCTGGAGTAATTTTTCCGGACTACATAATGTACAATACCATCTCTTCCACTGTACACCCATACTTCATCGATGACCATGACCTACGGATAAAATACAGCATAACTTGGAAGAAGTTTGGCTCTGAATCTGACTTCCAGCACACCTCTGAGGGAAGCACGTTCGCGGGCGATTCATTTTCCTTACAGTTCAAGGGCAAATGCATCAGGAAAATCTGAAATTGCATCAGAGACCATCATAGCCCAAGAAAGACATCATGGATCTCATAGCAAACCCCCCGTTTATATAGAAAGGTGGGAGGGGCGGTTTGAATCTCATAGACCATCATAGACACCACCAAGTCTATCATTGCTTAACCTTTAGGTTAGGCTCCCCAGCCATGCTCGTGTTTGGGTCCAATCAGTAAACAAGGAACAAATAAGTTTTGCGTAATTCAGTACAGTCACTGGGTGCCAGATGCGTAAACGTGATTTGTGATGCCCCACGATGACCTTACTCCCTTACCTACCCTTCCGCCCTCATTCCAGTTTCTCGCATCTCACTTGTCTCCAGGCTCATGCCGTCGCTTGTCCTTGAGGATCTCGTTCATCCGAGTTTGGTCGAGTTCGGACTCGAGTTGAATCGAGTTTGATGCCGGCATTCCCCGTGCACAGTGTTTTTGTGTTCTGGTGCTATTCCGGTGGTAAATAGACACAGTATACGCTCGGAAACTCACTTTTGTGTGATTATGGCCTGTTCTTTGCACTATGATGTGGTTGTCGTGGCTTAGCCCTATATTCAATCGCCACATGAACCCCTTTTGACGAGCGATCAATCAGCGATCATTGCCGTCGGATGTATCCGAAGTCTTGCATGCGCAAGACATGCACAGCCTCACAGAGCGATTGGTCGGCAATCAATCAATCAATCAGTATCAACATCAAAACTTGGAAACGGGTTTCACAAGTGGCACTCCCGGGCGGTTAATTGAGTCCAACTTCAACTGTGGGGTAGTTTTCGAAGCTAAAAGGCAAGAAGTTCCGCATCAAGCTTAGTGTGCCATGTTGCAGATAAGACGACGGCAGCGGGAACAGATAGAGCGATCGTTCGGGAAATGGTTGCTCCGTCGATCGAGACCAGGAATAAGGAAATACAGAATACAGTGTCGATCAGACACAAATAGGCTATCAAATAATTCTCCGTGTCCGGTGTAACAATTCCGAATTCCCAATTCAATCCATCCACACTTTGTCTTCCCCCACCATGTCTGCAACACTCGACGACCTCCCGCTTTCCACAATGTTCGATGCCAATGAAGAGACCTCTAAGCTGTCATTGGATTGGGTGCTCCAAACCGGAATAAAAACTACCCATGCCGGTGCCTCAGGCATTCTTACTATCCCCAGTGTCGAGCACTGCTCCACTTTCTCTATGCAAATCCTACTCCCCGTTTCCTCCTCGCTGCCCGTTGATCTTGTACTTGGTCGAGACTGGATGCGCTATTGCCAAGTAAACTTCCCTGCTGCTCGCCTTAATCTCTCCTCTGGGGTCATTCAACTTGGTATTTCATTTGTATCCGTCGCTTGAACGACTCTTATGTATCAAAGAACACCTGGTGCATCACTCGGCAATCCCTGAGTTGAATCAGCTCCCACATGCATTTCAGCGCGGTGGCGTCCACGTTTTCTGCCATGTACATCCCATCTCACGCCGTACGAGAAGCAGTGTGGTCCCTGCGGATGGTCGGACAACCCTATCCCTATTGCGAATGCAGCTGGTATGAATCTCTCAATCATCATTATGCCTTGCTGATCATTGAGCTCTTAGTGCGCAATTCTCCAGCGTCAGCAGGGAGCTCTGTTCATCCATCTAATGTTCATGCTGTTTCATCCCGTTCATTCGTTCAACCTGTCCAATGTACAACAACCGTTCGCTGAACGGCACCTATTTGAAATGAAATCGTTCGATGAACGCACCGATTAGAAAGATCGTTATTGCATGAACATACTGGCTGCTTTGACGGCTGGTCCAATGTACAACGGCGCTGTTTTGGCAGCTGGCTCAACGTACAATGGTGCTGGTCTCACAGCTCGTCCAACGTATCATGACGGCTCATCAGCGCATTCAACGTCCACTGAAGATTCGTTTGTACAACTTGGTTTGGCGGACAAAAAGGCTGTCATCGACTTCCTAGTTGTCAATGCCAAATCCAATATCACTTCCTTGAGGGCTATGGTTAGCCGTCACGTTGGTATGTCAAAGCGTGCTGAACACCGAAAATTGAAAGATGTTAGCGACCTTGCGAGCGGATTTCTTGTCTCACCGGTGCACACAAGCTTGTCTCATCAAGAGCTCTGAAGCCATCTGCGCTGGAATATCACCAGACTGTGCACTTAACAACACTGAATATCAAGAATGCACCCTCGTACTTACTCAAACGGAAGCCAGTGCCGGCCACCGAAGAACCTCGCGCAGCAAAGCAACCGCGAAATTCATTTGAGGGATATGCTCCCGATACCCCATTTCCTGTCATCCTTTCACAGGAGGAGAAAGACCAGATTGTTCGAGAATTTCGCGAGAGTACCAGCAACAGCGCGCTCAAGCAGTATGAGTGCTCTTTCTGTGGTAAACTCGAATTGGCTGGCCTTAGTTGTGATGAAATCGGTCGATGTTCTTAACATATCACTGCTAAGCCGAGCAGTGAACAGACTACGTAAGACATCCTCCCAGCCTTGCATTGAATCTTTCAGGCGCGCGTCTCTAATTCACGATAGCAATTACGTTATCTGTCACCTCTGCAACCTATCTGTCAGCAACAACAAGTTCAAAACACTTCCGGTGCGCAGCTATGCCAACGGTCTTTGGATCGGCGATGTTCCCGAAGAGCTGACGGGTTTAACCTTCTTGGAAGAACAATGTATTGCCCGTGCGCGTGCCACAAAGTGCATGTATAAAATCCATCTTGGACCTGGTGGTCAGCTTGCAGCACGCGGAAATGTTTGCATCTTGCCACAGGATACTAGTTCGTTCGTGAGTGCTATGCCCCTTCCCCTCTTCAAACTCCGAGACAAATTTGCGTAATCCTTGTGGGCTCACCGGACACTGAAGTAACACACGAGTTTCTGAAGAGGTCGCCAGCTCCTGGTTGCGCCGTGAAAAAATTAGAAAGGCTTTATTCTGGTTGATCGAACACAACCCTTTGTACGCGGATCTCAACAAGAATGATGTACTTGCAAATCTGGAGGAGTATCCAGTGTATGACTGCCCACTTGCAACGAAGAACTTTCTGCGTACCAATTCCACCAACAATCAAGGTTCATCGTACACTAGTAACAGCAGCACAAGCTACTCTGAGGAGGCAAATGCTGAGCTGTTCACATCATCGAATCCATTGGAGCTCACATCTTCTACACTTGTCGACAGCGGATAGCCTTCAATCAACCTATAAGCAACGAAAGCTGGAGGCTCTTCGGAGGCTGAAAAAACAAGACACCGAATTTGTGAAATTTCCATCAGGAAGCACTCCTGTTGCATACGTCGCGAAATCCTGCGAGTGTTTGGACTATTGTGGCCAACACTTTTCCCATATGGTGTGGGCATGATTGACAACAACAATGTTAGATTGTCAACTGAGGACGGCTTTCGACAAGTGGATACTGCACCTCATGTTGAGCACCTGATCACCATTGCCGATAAACGATTCCAGGTTCACAAATCTTTCCTTTTTGTGATGGCCAACATCATTCAGCGTCGCCAGTCTTCATTCAAATCTCGTCTTGCAGTGAATCGATCTTGGTTCCCGTTAATTCAAGACTTGATGTTAAAAGTGGACTACATATCGATGGAGAGCTATCGGGTGAAGCTTGAGGGTAACCCATTTGCCAAGCCAGAGTCTGAGGGCGAGAAAGCCGCAAACCAGTTGATGAAGTATCTGAGCTATGTTTCTGATCATATACCTGGTTCTGTTGGGGACGTGAACAAGATGAAGCAGGAGTGTAAAAGCAAGACAATTTGCAATAGCTTACCGCATGTCTTTGCAACTGTGAATCTTGCGGATGCTCATATCCCGTAGCCCAGGTTCTGGCCGGCAGGGACATCAACTTGGACCAGATATTTGATTGTCTTGATAGAGCGGATCAGGAGGGAGGCGCTCGCGCGAAGGCATTAGCTGAAAGCCCAGTTGCAGGAGCAGAGTTCTTTCACCTCATCATCACAAAAATTTTCGAAATTATTCTGGGCACAAAGCGAGCTTCAAAGATGGGAGTTCTTGGAGAGGCTCTAGGCTGGTATGCAGTAGTTGAGGCCCAAGGTTCGAGGCTCTTTGCACATCCACCTTCTGATATGGTTGAGAGGGCTGTATTGTTCTCTGCTGGATATGAAGGAACGTATGAAGGAACGTATGAATGCCGACCCCGAATTTAAACGGAAACTCACGGCGTGGTACGACGACATCATCTGCCAGGGTTTCCCCAAGGATACCATGCCGTATACCGCTTCCGAGGGTATGCCCAAACAGTTGCCTGTCTTGAGCCGTCCGCTAGATCCCAACTCGGCAAACTACGCGCAAACCAGAGATCAATGGCATCGGGACTTGTGTGAGAACACTGGCCTTGTTCACGAGCATAATGCAACTTGTTTCAAGCACATACCAGCGCCGAATTAAATGTCTGGTGGATCTGGACAAGGACTGTCGTTTCGAGCTCCCTCGACCACTTGTTTCAGAGACTCATTTTGACGAGGATGGCGACCTGCAAATACGATGTGAGAACGGACACCTGAATGGCCACAATCCGACAATTACCTTGGCCCTCGGCTGCAACACAGACCTCAAGCAAATCTCTTCGGGCACTACAACCATGGCTATGATTGAGTATATGATGAATTATACAACAAAACTGCAATTCGATACCTCGATTGTCTTTTCGGCACTTTGCGCTTCAATAAAAACCTTGCGTGACAACCCTCCCACAGACTTGGATAGGCAACGCTGACGCTTCCGAGACAAGTCGACTGATGATGGTCAAGACAACAAATTCGCTAGTGGGAAAACGGGAACTTACCGGTCAGCAGACAGCGGCTTTCTTATTAGGCCGGAAGAACTGCTACACCTCTGACGAATATCTGGAGTATTGGTGGTCTTCTCTTTTGCGAGACATTGCCCGTGATGTTTTTACAAGTCAGATACCTGTCCGTGAAGTTGATGGAGAGGAAACCGAGGAACCTGACGGCGCTCAACAACTAGTCATTCCAGAGGACTAGGATGACACGCTCATTATACTCTCACCTGGGATGCTCGAGCAGGAACTTTCAGAAAGCTCATCTGAAGAGAAGCGATTTTCAAAACTCTTTAATGATATGTTCTATCGCCCTTACGAGCTTCAGTCAACGTGTACCTGGGATATCATGAGAAACTATGTCAAGGAAAAGAAACCTTCCTCCAAGACACAGAAGAAAGTCTACTTGCCATACAAGCCTGGCCATCCCGAGTACACCACCCACTGTCCCAAACAAAGGGACTCACCTGTCGTCCCTGTACTAATGGGTTATCGAGTTCCGCATAACAACACTGATGAAGACAGGCTGAAGCATGCAGTTGTGATGTTGATACTATTCAAACCCTGGTCAAATGACAAGTCATCGCCTGTAAAAGCAGCCGAGCTTGGCTGGGAAGATGCGTTAAACACATTCAAACCCACGATGTCGCCTGATCACCTCCGAATCTCTCTCAATATGCAGCTTCCATTTCAGACCCGGGATGCAAAGTTCGACTATGCGGACAGGCGAGGGAAGAGACTGGCAGTGTTGCTAACAGTTGCAAGGGATTCCGGTATCAATGTGGATGAAGAAGGAGTGGGTATGGGCAATTCCCACGCTTTGGCAGGACGATCAAATGATGACGCCGTTAGCTTACGACAGCCAAAACAGTGCAAAAACTTTCCACAAGTTTCAGGATGGGCAACTATAACCGGCAACCACCCTCGGACTTTCAACCAAAAAAATTAACATAAGATTATGAAATGTTTTTTGTCAGAAAAAAAGAAATAAATTTGAGTAGGATGCCCCAGATACCATCTAGAGCTCAATCTTATCAGAACACATCTGTCAATATTTCTGACAAAAACATTCAAAGTTGTCTGAAACACTATTTCCGTGCATAAATGGGACCAAAGGACATCGTAATGGCCATCCCGAAACCTGGCACGAGGCTCATCAATCGCGTCAACACTGACAAAACAATGCACTATCCCGCCTCTCTGTAGTACCATGTACAAGTCTGAAAAATACTAGACATGTCCCAATTATGTCCTTGAGCCATTCCCTAGACACAAACACCTCAATGCAAGGGAAAGCATCCCTCAAAAATGCACCCCAACTCACCCCATCACCAGCCATCACCCGCTTTTTGCTTACAGTAGGGGTGCTCAATTCTTAACTCGCCCGTCCCGTCTCGTCGAATAATCAATTAATATTTGCTCGGAACAAACAAACTTCAAACTCCGCCACGTTGCAAGGCAACCTCTCGCTGTTTCCTACCTCTAACATGCTGCTCGAGCCGTGAATATGATCAATAAATTCCCATATAAGTTCCTGGGCCAAAGATCTGCCCAGAGAAAATTACATGACATTTGTTAACAAGCCGAAAACATTGGGAAGACAAATGGAGTGCAATTCGATGAGATATTTTTTTCTTTGCCCGCGATGGATCCCATACCGTCTATAACACATTTTAGCTCTGCGGCGTTACTCAAATTTGGTGAATGTGGGGCAGAGGGCCGGTCAGTGGGCCGCCGGAAACGCTTAGGCTTAGCGGAGTTTGAAATCTGTTTGTTCCGAGCCAATATTAATTAATTATTTGACGGGACGGGACGGGCGAGTTAAGAATTGAGCACCCCTAGTATTGTACTTTTGGCTTTTTTAAATACATATCTTGGATTATAACATTTATAGCTACGATTGCAAGTCATTTTGCCCCCCAGAATACTCTCATCTGCTGGTGTTGAGGAAAGTGAATGGATTTCGGGTTTGATCTGCTTAGTCAGCTAACGATCAGCGAACCGGGGCTTGCCCATACCCAGAAGGAGAAGACGAGTTTGATCCTGTTTGGGAAAAATGCAATGCAAGTTGCTATGGACCCCAACGAGTTCGATTTGGGGACATTTCTAGCAAAAACACAAAAGCGAACGCGCGACACCCAGCAGATATTGGCCCAGGCCGCAAATACCGGTTTTACTCTTCGAAGGGAGAAGTTTTGCCTGGAAAATCTTCTCCAGATGACGAGATTCAGAAACGATGATGATAAAGTCGCCGCAGACATGGCAAGTAAAGCCCTGCTCAAAGAGAAAGACCTGTTGATCAAAGGTCGCATCAAAGCCGCAGAAAATAATAGAAATGGAACCCACAATCGCCCGCCATCAGAACGAATTCCTCAAGCGCTGTCCACCACGCTAGCTGGGGGAGCTGAAACATGCGAAAGCGATCTCTGCCCGCTTTCAAAGACAGCCTGTCACGAGTTCCAGATCTCCATGGGCTTCTCTACTCGATTATCAGAAACTGTGTCTCGCATTGATTGTCAAACACACATTGAATGATGAGCAAACCCGAGCCTTTCTTTTAGTGGCTGACAAAATTGGAATGGAGCTCCATAACCAGCGATTCGACGAACCGATAACATTGCTGTGTACTGGCCCAGGCGGTACCGGGAAGTCGGTTATATTCAAAGCCTGGAAAGAATTCTATGACGTTATCGGATACTCGGATCAATTGCGCCTCACCGCTCCGACGGGGGTTGTTGCTAGTGATATTGGGGGCTGTACAATCCACGCGGAAGCGAGTATAAGAATATCTCCTTCAAAGATGAAGTCAACTCCGAGTCTGCGCAAAAACCTGGAGGAAAGACTCTCACCAGTGCGAACATTGATTCTTGACGAGGTTTACTTTTTGAATGCTAACGACCTGGCTCGGGCTTCGGAATATGTCAGCATGGGCAAGGGGAATACAGAGCATATTTTCGGTGGTCTCAATTGGGTGACTTGCGGAGACCCTTGTCAGCTTCCCCCTCCTCAAGGGCACTCGCTTTTCTCCCATGGACTTGTTCAATGCCATCTGAACGATGTCTTGAATGATTTACACGAACGTAACCGGCAGGAAGTGAAGGGCATCCAAGTTTGGCATCAGGTTCAGCATATTGTTGTATTGGATGAGATTATGCGACAGCGCGATGACCCAGTGCTGCTCGATATCTTGAAACGCCTGCGAAAGGGTTCGTGCACCGAGATAGATAAAGAAATTCTAGACAAATATGTGTTATCAAGCCCGGATTGCAGCGATGAGACGAAGCGACTTACAGATCCGAGAAGATGGGTCGACGATCCAAAAAAATGCGTGCCCCCTCATCATATACACCAATGCAGCTCGAGATGCTCACAACTTGAACATGGCCGAAGTTTTCGCGGAGGTGACTGGCCAGCCTTGTAATATTTACTACGCAATGGACACGCGGGGTCGAGGATCTAAAAAAGCGCAACTCACAGGCTTGGTTGCAGAAGTGGCCTGGGCGATTCCTGTCAAAGACGCCAATGACCTGGGAGGTAAAGTACCTTATGTGCCTGGGATGCCAGTCTTTTGTACCGAGAACATTGCAACTGAACTCGGGTTATCCAATGGAAGCCCAGGTGTGATTGTGTCTATAGTGTTTGAGGAAAAAGCAGCCCTGACGCACCTAATCCACACAGAGTAACTCTGAAGCCAATTACCCAGACCATCCACTTCAAGCTGCCTGGTTCGGAGAAACTGTACAGCGCTCGGCGAGCCCAGCTTCTGCTCATCCCTGCATTTTCATTTACGTCTCACAATTCACAAGGTCGCTCGATGGATGTGTGCTGCATTGATTTCGCGTCGTGTCCGAGCATCCAGAGCGCGTATGTTATGCTTTCTCGCGTCCGAACGCTGAAGGGTCTGTGCATCCTGCGCCCATTCCCACTTGAACGCATACAGAACCACATATCCGAGGAGTTAAGAAACGAGCTGGACTGCACGGAGCTGATTGCACAGAACACAAAAATTTACTCCCGAGAGCGGCTGTCCTGGTTCTACGATTTGATTCTGGAGGGATACGTCAAGTCACTGGTGGAAGGAGATGTAAGAATGGATGGCATTATGCAGACGTAGGCGAGCAGAGTAACACTAGGCGGAGATAGTCTCAGAAAGGGCATCGTCGTTGTGGTCAGGCACAGAATTGAGAATGGACGAGAACTGGGTGTATCCGAGCCTGCCTTGAGATTCAGCAATGGTTTGCTTATTCTGGTTTGAGTATGGAGCCTGACCACGCGACAACCTTCGGGAAAAAGTGCCTCCCCTCCCTCTATACGAAAAACACTACATGAGACAACAACCCGTCCTACCTGCAGCCCATAGCAAGGGTGCCAGCGATTTGGATGAGGTCTAAAGAATATAAAAATAAAGGTTAAGCACCCGCCTCGAAGAGGCCATACCCCAATCATATGCAGACTCATGTAAAGTTGCAATGTATGTATGGGTGGGGTTTTTTTTTTGTGCGTGTGTGAAAGCTGGTCGATTGAAAAGGAAATGCTGAGGTACAAAGGCAAAAGGTTCTAACCTACAACTGAGCACTCAGTGTAATTTTAGGGCCAGCCTTGCGCCCGCGCCCAGGCGTCGTTCCATGAGAGGGTGACAAACACAGCATTTGCTTTGTACACCCTGGCACCTCCACGCATTTTCAGCCACATAACTGGGTCAAGTCAGAATGATGAATACGAAAAGGGGGTACGGACCTGTCGTAATAGACTTGCGGGTCCCAGTCAACGATGAAGAAGAGCTCGGTGTCTTCTGTTCCAAATCCGAAGGCAGTTTCGAAGCCTCGGCAGCGTGGGAGGTACTGGATGGCATCCTCAAAGGTGGGCGCCCAGTAGATTAGATGCTGCGCCGGTGTCTCGCACGCAGAGACGCAGTCCTTGTAGAGTTGCCTCCTGTTAGATAATAAGCGGTGAAGTACAAGGGTTTGTGGGATACATACCTGTCGCGCGAGATGACACCCCACACATTCACATACCAGCTTTCATCCTGGTTAGGAAGCACGGGGACAGAGACCGGGACGAGCCCACGGGGAAATAGAAGGCTGCTGAGGCGTGAAAGTATGGGAAAGAGACTGTCGAGTAGCCGGAGCATGAATGAATAGTGATTGGGTGTTGGACGAAATGAGCAAAAATAAATGGTGCTTGGGGGTTTGAACAAGAGACAGCCCAATAACCCAGTGAGCTGGGCTTGTCAGGTGTACCAGCGTTGCTGGTGAATCTGATGTTCCCAGCCCCTGAGCCATTGGGGCTGTCGATGTGGTGGGAAGTCGAGGTGATAGAAGGTGTCATGCCGTGTTGAAGAAGCCAAGAAGCCGCCAATCCTAACGTGACTTACGTGGTGTTTGTTGACACTGAGAACTTTCCCACTCACCTGTCCATCTCTCTTCTTTTCCCACCATGTCAGCCCAATGGCGCACTCAAACTCCCTCTGCGTATTCCCAGTGCCATCCCAACCACCAAGTTCAGCTTGCATGTCGCTGTGGTGCCGTCTCCAAAGCCGCGAAAGCCACCAAAGCATTGAAGACCGCCCAAAACAAATGACGCAACCTCGAGTTCCAGGAGGTCATCGACAAGGCCTTCAAAGACCGCATGAAACTCATCGTGAAGATTGCCATAGACTTTGAGAAACCGGAGCATGTCATTCGCACGATCCTCTCCAGTGCGTGCCCGCTGAAGATGACTCGCAGGCCGAGCTTGCGCCACGCCGTCTTCCACGATCGCTGGAAATCATATCAGGATGATGGTGTGTGATGTTTTTTTTTTTTTCCTGTGGATTCTCTTTATATGACTGACCACGTTTCTTTGCAGGAATCTCGAAATCAATGGATAACATCTGCCAGGAGGTCAAGGACGACATCGAGGAGGGTTCCTTCAGCCTCAAGGACATTGATGCGCTGGAGGAGACCCGCACTCCTCAACCAACTCCTCCAGCATCGCGGAGCCAAGAACCAGGGAATACGCGTGACATCTAAGGCCGTGCAATTGGATGGGAGATTGACAGCTGCGAAGGTCAGAGACGTGCTCGTGAATCTCTACCAGCGCACAGGGATCCGTGCGTTCGTGGTTTTCTCTTGCGGCAATTCCGACGACCCCGACACTTCCATACTGTGTTGACTCCGACAATGCCCTGAACTTTTCCTACAAAGTCTTCAACCACGACAGCTTTGTGCTCATGCGCAAGTTCGAGCAGTGGTCATGCGTTCAAGATGATGGTGTGTTGGTTTTCCTTGCGCATCTTGCTTACTGCATGCTGAGTACGTGTGTTAGGCCCTGACAAGCGAAACGACTTAGCCGGCACCCGCAGCGAGGTGTCCCACATGTTCCTCAACACTCTCCATAAGTTCATTCCTGTTCCAGTCTGCGCTAAGGGTACATTACGAACAAGGCGACCATCAAGATGGAGTACATCAAGTACGACTTGGTGATCCACGAACTCCACGGTGGTCCAGGTTGTGGGCTTGCCCTCCGAAATCGAGCTGCTGCGCGCCAGCCTCTGGAACCTCGAGACCGTGTGTCATGTGTGCGCAGGGCTGAAGGACAGGTCAGTTTGCTGGGTGAAGATGACGAAGACTGAGCACAAGACGCTCATCGCGAAGCACAACGCCCTCTGCGCGGACTCGGCATCTGGATCGCTCAAACAGCGTGCAACACATTAGGACAAGGGCAACAAGGTGCAAGAAGACGGTGGAGAAGGAGGGCATGGGCATGGGGCGTGTAGAGCCTACCTCACGCGCCACATTCGCTGGTGCTGTATATGCGGCGGGCAGTGACGCTCTGCTCCTCACGACCGCCACAACCTGTCAACCCGATGCCTGTGCCCGTCGACCCGACCCCTGCACCCATCGACCCGACCCCTGCACCCGTCAACCCGACCCCTGCACCTGTCGACCCCGCCCCTACGTCTGACCCAAACCCCTGCACCCGTCGACCCAAGCATGGGCTTCAACATGCATCTGGACCCTGCCATCCTCGAGAAGCTCCTCAGAATGCCCCCATACGAGGGTCCCCTCATTCCACTGGACTTCAATGATGTCAACAGGGACATGCACCTTTTCAATATCCCTCAAGGCCTGCCTGCACCCATTACAGACCACCTCCCCATCTGAGCTGCCCCTGTAGTACCATTATAATGTGCCCTGGATTTTCCAGCAGTGCACATTAATATGTGCACTTTGCATCTCCTGGCCTGGTGCACATTGTAATGTGCACCCTTCCCCTGCCATTCCCGGCATGCTACTGCCAGTTCCGGCATCAATGGCAATGAGGTTTCCTTATTTGTACCTGCTTATACACCTTCTGCATTGGGCTACAGATTGATTGACAGCACCTGCCTGTCAATCAACACTAGAACAACAATTGATGGAAAGTTCCCAGGCATGTACATCAACTTTGCCATCATTTAATCGCCGGCTCTGGGAATTTATTTTGTGTTTTGCGCAATACTAGGGGATCTCTTGCAAAAACTGTAAATACAGCCAAATAGCCCTCGGCCGGCTCTACAACTTTGATTTTGAGACCATTTTTAGCCAACTGCCTTTTTTGGTCACTACGCTTTGGCCCAAAAAGGAAATTCCAGTGTTTTCTGTCTCCCTAGCTCAATTCTTAACCATTTTGGATGATCTAACCACATAGACCTATAGATCTGAGGTCATTCAAAGCCACCTGGGACACAGTAGAGCCTATTAGAGAGCAATAATAGGGTGAAAATAGCGAAAATCCTTAAATTACATTCTGATCATGATATCTTGGGTATATACCCTTGTAAATGACTCATGGATACACAACATTGTTTCTTGGGCTGCAAAGACATTCCTCAGATAGGTGATCAGATGCTAATAATTAAAAACATCGCATTTTGGCTATACAAGGAAAATCTATTTTGACCTTACTATGCACTCCTCCATCATGTGAGGCCTTCCCAAACACATCATTTGGATGTTTCTCATGTATATGGAATAGAAAAGTAAGTAATGCACACCTGGAACAGGGAACACTCCATAGTGCAGGGTGATCTTCTTGGATGTACTTGTTCACTATGTTCTGGCTGCCATAGGGTCAAGCCTACTGTTAAAACACTTAATACTAGTCTAAATGAGCCTTAAGAACGGTTTTGGGCCAGAAATTGTCACAAACATTTGATAGTAAACTTCAACAGTGTGATTTGACACTTTTTGCTTGTTTCATGAATAGTGCATTATGTAGGCCAGATAGTGCAGAATAAACATTGGAAATGGAATCAGACAGTCAAAATACACCAGATTAGGCTTTATTTGAAGCATTTTGGTCAATTTTCGACCAGATGGTGTTTTGAGGCTAAGGTGACCATACCTCGTATATTAAGCAGATGCCTTGTATCACAATGTACATGTTTGTTCTTCCCGCACCACTGGGTGCTCGCGAATTCCCGAACTTCTCAGATTAGTATCAAATTCATCTTTTATTTTTTATTCTCCCCTTCCGTCGTCCTAGGGGACCCAGTAACGAGCTCTATCTGAGGGCATGCCAAACTACATGGTGTGTTGCTTTCATTATATTTTTTTCCTTCCGGCTTTCTCATACTTCGTATATTAAAGAGATCCCTCGAATCAATATGCACATCTTTGTACCCCCGAGATTACCCCAATCGTTTTGCCAGCTGACCCTTTGTATCAAAACCAAACGCCCGGCGCTGATTTCATTGAAACTTTCCGATCAGCCACTCAACACACGATCAAAAGGCAGGCAGTGTCCTTCACGTCGCTCTTTCTTTACCACTTATCATCTCTGTCTAAACCGTCCATTCCTCTGCAATATTGTGCACCTGTCGTGCACATCTGCTAATTGACTGACCTTGCGTGCCGATCTACACTTCACAAAGCACCAATAGCCCACAATACCTACGCAATGCCTCAAATGTCGTCGAATCATATGTTTGTTTTCGCATGCCATCGGCGCTCCCTACTTCCCGACACCTTGCAAACCCCAGCGACCCTTTTCTGGATATCCAGCTGACCGGTCCATCAGGGACTAGCTTTCCTCTGAGAAACCGAACACTATTTTAAACCTTGCCGATTGGCCGGCACTCGACTCGTGCTCTCTGATGGAGTGTTCAATAACCGTTCAAGAGGAACGCCGCCTGTCTTTCCCATCATTCCCCATCATCACCGTCCGTCCTTCAGAATCTTCTGGGTTTGGTATGCTGCTCCTGCTTGAGCAAGTTCTGCAAACATTTCAACAAGCCTCTGATATCGACGGGTCGCTTCAGTCAAAACATGTTCGCTCAGTGATCAAACTGCAAGATGTGCAAAAAACTCGTATTCATTGTGGGCTGGGCGGTACAATATCTCAAGATCTTCCGATGTGTAACCCTGCGTAGGATCAATGTCCAAGGCACGGTCGCTGCAAGATATCGAAGCTGTCACTCTGTGGCGCAGTCAGCAAATGTCTGGACGGTGCAGACGAGCTCTCCAGAATTGATACGTATTCATTATGGGCTGGGCGCTACAATATGTCAAGAACTTCCGATGTGTAACTCGGCGTAGGATCAATGCCCAAGGCACGGTCACTGCAAGATTTCGATAGCTGTCACTCTGTAGCGCAGTCAGTAAATTTCTGGACGGTGCTGACGAGCTCTCCGGAACTGATACAAGTCGCAGATCGTCCAAGACCCCAATGCTCACCATCCGAAGCTTCCCTCTGAATTCCAACGACGTTTTTGGGTTCCATGCGAGGTCTTACTCGGTCCCGTCTCCTTCGCTGTGTAACTACGGACTTTTTGCCCGGCACCAGACGTGCTTCCCGTCGCGTTCAGGCGGTCCCGCCTCGGTATTCCCATCAACATTGAGGCCGCTCTGTGTACAAAGCAACGTGCATTACTTATATGCGAATCTCCCTTTCTTTCTTTGATTTTCCTTCATTTCACGGCCTTCCCCGACCTGTCCGCTGCCCTTTTCCTCTTGCAAGGTCATGTTCGTTGCACATTTTCTTACCCCCCATCGCTGAAATCCAACCCGTGGGTCGTGCACGTTCGGAGATGCTTAAGGGGATCATCCGTCTTGAATTTCCAGTTGCTATGCGTCCAACTTACTTCCAGATGCCCCGCGTACCTCGTTCTTGCACCCAGTTCGCCTCCGGATCCACGCTGCTCCAACTCGCTCCCACTCCAGCCCTTTGGAGGTTAATATTCTCCGCGTCAAAGATGACGCCGCCATTTGCACGTTCAATTCTGTTTGCTTGAAGACCGAGACATTCGCCACGGTTTGCTTTCTTACTTTTAGTCATCACAACATACTCACACTCGGTTACCTTCGGCCGCAGCCCACCTCAGCTTGCACCCAAACGGAATCAATCATGCTGGGGCGACGCTTCTGATCGGTCCTCTGGCACTTGATCGCGAGCGTGCCAACAATATCCATGGTACGTTCAGAATATATTTCATTGTACAGCAACGCTTACACCTATCAATCTGAAGCGCGCGCTACTTGAGGGGAACTTGATGATGTCAGGCTCGTAGACGGAGAGTTTTGATTAGTGTTTGTTCGTATGGCGAGTAATTGTGTCTGTGCTTTTATGATAACCAGGGGAATCAGGCTTACAATGTCCACGTAGGAAACACTCTCAATATTTATGCCTTTCAAGGGAGCGATTCAAGTTTGGATAGAAATTGCAACTTGAACGTTTCCACACAAAAGCGAAATGAGTTATGCGCCGGTTGAAAGCGTAGATGCTAAATGACCACCAGACTGCTGGAGCGAAGCAAAGGCATGTCTTGTATAGTGTGAAAACTTGCTCTTGAACCTATATGCTCGGAAGCAGCATTCAACCAAAACCTAACCAAATCACTTGAGGTAAAGCATAATCTGGTGTATTTTGACTGTCTGATTCCATTTCCAATGTTTATTCTGCACTATCTGGCCTACATAATGCACTATTCATGAAACAAGCAAAAAGTGTCAAATCACACTGTTGAAGTTTACTATCAAATGTTGTGACAATTTCTGGCCCAAAACCGTTCTTAAGGCTCATTTAGACTAGTATTAAGTGTTTTAACAGTAGGCTTGACCCTATGGCAGCCAGAACATAGTGAACAAGTACATCCAAGAAGATCACCCTGCACTATGGAGTGTTCCCTGTTCCAGGTGTGCATTACTTACTTTTCTATTCCATATACATGAGAAACATCCAAATGATGTGTTAGGCCTCACATGATGGAGGAGTGCATAGTAAGGTCAAAATAGATTTTCCTTGTATAGCCAAAATGCGATGTTTTTAATTATTAGCATCTGATCACCTATCTGAGGAATGTCTTTGCAGCCCAAGAAACAATGTTGTGTATCCATGAGTCATTTACAAGGGTATATACCCAAGATATCATGATCAGAATGTAATTTAAGGATTTTCGCTATTTTCACCCTATTATTGCTCTCTAATAGGCTCTACTGTGTCCCAGGTGGCTTGAATGACCTCAGATCTATAGGTCTATGTGGTTAGATCATCCAAATGGTTAAGAATTGAGCTAGGGAGACAGAAAACACTGGAATTTCCTTTTTGGGCCAAAAGCGTAGTGACCAAAAAAGGCAAGTTGACTAAAAATAGTCTCAAAACCAAAGTTGTAGAGCCGGCCGAGGGCTATTTGGCTGTATTTGCAGTTTTGCAAGAGACCCCTTGGTTATTGCGCAAAACACAAAATAAATTCCCAGAGCCGGCGATAAATGATGGCAAAGTTGATGTACATGCCTGGGAACTTTCCATCAATTGTTGTTATAGTGTTGATTGACAGGCAGGTGCTGTCAATCAATCTGTAGCCCAATACAGAAGGTGTATAAACAGGTACAAATAAGGAAACCACATGCCATTGATGCCGGAACTGGCAGTAGCATGCTGGGAATGGCAGGGGAAGGGTGCACATTACAATGTGCACCAGGCCAGGAGATGCAAAGTGCACATATTAATGTGCACTGCTGGAAAATCCAGGGCACATTATAATGGTACTACAGGCAGTGGTGCCCATCTTACCTCGCCTGGAGTTGTAGCCGCCCGCCTCCCCCGTGCCGATGCCCAATGTCTCTTTGGACAGCGTCCTAAACTCGCTGGAGGGACTTGGCACGACATCCTCCAGCCACACCAGCAGCTCTCTCCAGCGTGACTGGGACGACGACAATGGGAGCGGCAGCGGTGCTCCACCGGCAAAGAAGGTGCACAAAGCACACTCCGATAAGGGAGTGAGGCGAGGGGAGAATAGGCCGCCAGCACCAGCACAACCAACGAAGCCGCGCAAGACACGCAGCGACAAGGGTGTGCGCTGTGGTCCATGTGGCTAGTGGTGTTGCCCCTTAATCACTTGCACCTCATACGTACCTGCCCGTCCCTGTGCCTTCTTTATGCTGTTTCTTACATCCCTTCATTTTCTTATGCTCTTATTATGCTCGTTGTAGACTTTGAATATGATATTTGTGATGTGCCTATGTGTCTGGTAGAAATTGAGTAAGAGCTTCAATCAAATGCCTGTGTGAAGGGTAAGGTTTGTGGTATTGAAAGCTGATACCCTTGTGTATGTATCCTAATTTTTCCGTGATTTTACGCGGACTTGTGAAGGCGGTGTGGAGGTATGGCCGACGTGTGGAAATCCAGCCACACGTTGGTTTCGGCTTTACTCTGGAGTTATTTGTATTCTTGATTACATTATTGTTGTAACGTAAATAGGCGAGATCAGGATCTTTTGATCACAAACCACCAAAAACGCGACCAGTGCAAGGCCCAGCGCCTAGAGGTAGCACCGAGCTCCTCGCCCCCTACTCTTGTGGTGTCCGCCAGTGGGCAGTCTAGCCACCCAAACCCCACGAATCGCACCTTACGACGCCGCTGTCTTCACACGGCATTTTGTCCACATTCTTACTCTGATTTTCCGCCACTTTCGTACTCTACGGCTCGGGACCACTTCTCATATTTCTTTCCTCGCATTCAGCCTACCATTACACGGACTACCGACCCAAAATGAGAACCTACAGGCCGGGTGTTCTCCTCCTCAACAGCGGCAGGGACAAAGGCGGCGGGAGGCAGCAAGATCTTGATGGCGCTGATGGCGGGCGCGTCGCTGATGGCAACACACCTATGATGGCGATCATTTCTAAGATAACGGCCACCAGATTTCTTATCACATCTACTGTACAATCATATCTACGCTATCGTTAATAACGGTAAGATCTCTAGCTATTTAAGCGTAGTTAACGGGTGCGCGTGAAACCGCTAAAAACGCCAGTAGTTACCGCGGGATATCACATATTTATCCTGTGGTAACTACCGTGCTCTGGAGGGAGGTATAGGTGTGCAGAGAATACGGTCAAGGTACTCTGGCTGAATTGGGCAAGTGGCGGTGATGGTGCACCTGACCTGGAAGAACGGTCCGGGACTAGGAGTGGGAAACTCCTTCTGTATATGGCAGGAGAAGGGCGGAGGGGGTCCGCCGAGGGTTGAAAAAAATTAATTGACCCTATATCCGTTTTTCGAATCCCGGTTCCCCCTTGTGACATGGCCTTGTCATACGTCTTAGAAATTTCCGACACCCTTGGACTGCGGTATTGACAGTATCAGCTTTTCTGTCAATCCCTAGAACTCTGGTGTCCAATACTTACAATTCGTTTGTGCAGTGCACCTATGTTATTGAGAAGGAGTATTTTGGGAGAGGCTGAATTAACGTACAGATTATTCGCAATAAAGTGTAAGGGCTGAGCTGATGGCGAAGAAGTATCCATATGATCTTCCATGTCTATGGTGAAATCCTCGTCGGAGCTGGCTCCCATCGGGAAAGAATTTCCTGAATGTCCTGATTTTGATACAAGAGAAGTTGCGCCTAGAGTGTGTGAATAAAGGTACTAAGTGAAAAGTCTTCATGGCTAACCGTCCTTTTCCGTGATAGTAAACCGATCATCTATCCGTTGGAAGAAAACTGATAAGTTTGCTATTTCGGACTCCTATCGCCGCTCGACGTATTAGTAGTACAATAGAACCCAAAGAAACACATACATCTCCTAGAATATCACACCAGTCGTCATCATGTGACATAACGACAGTCGTTTGCGGGGCCTGGGGTAATTATAAGACGTTCGTCTGGAAAACTGTTACAAAACAATACTTTGTGGAGAATGTATGCGTTGATTAGTTTTGCGGGATTAAAGACCTAGGAGGAGTTAGTCGATAGTTCTTGATGATTTTGAAATGTGGCACCATGGCAGTGGGAGGAAAATCGGATGAGGCGATGTCTTCATAAGCTCCTGCGTGGCGCGTTCCTCCAGCTGCGCCGCCGCCCCCAAAAATATTCAAACCCCAGGAGAACAAGGATCCTTGGGGGCTGGTCGTGTTAAAAACCACCGATTCGCGAGTCACAAATGGACGAGATTTCCACAGTCACAGTGCCGAACAACTTGTCCCACAGCCCCTTCCCCAGCGAGATCGACAAGCCGTGTATGAAAGTTGTTTGGTTCAGAGGGGCATTCGTCGATGGGGAGACATGGCTTTTCTCCCTGGCAGGATTTCTCTCACCGGGCGGGCCACTCCAGCCTACGGTCGGTTTAAAGGTGAGCTTGAACTCTTCCCAGCTAGCGTATGATGCCATTCCCCAGGACCGCGCTTTTTCCCAGCCGGTTACAAGATAAAGGTCCCCATTTGCAACTTCACGGCCCTCTGTGCCCTGACTGTATTTATACCAGCTCTCGGCGTGTTCCGCTGCATAATTTCGGATGCGATTCACGTTTAGCAGCTGCCGGAACTCGCTCCCGTCCGGGAGCGCGAGAACGGCCCCTCGCGGACCATCACAGCTAAAATGAAAATGGCCGGCCGGAAAATCGCTACAGGTACAGAAAAGGCTCAATGCTGTCGCGTAAAGGTGACGGTATATATTACTTACTCGGGTGGAGGAACTGGATTCACCTTCCGAACGGTGTGGGTGGCGACGAAACTGCCTGGGGGATGATTGAGGCCATGGACGTCCTTCGGCTTATAGCCTGCCATAGGAGCAAAGTCCTCCGGGGTACCATTTGCATGGATAGGATGTTCCGAAGGTAGGAAGATGTTGAAGAAAAAGTCGAATGTTCCTTCTGGTGTGACCCGTCCTACATCACCGATCGCGACACCGTGTTCTTGGTATTCTTCCGGAAGGTTGATCTGGGGCTGTGGTACATATAGAGGATACCCCCGTTTTTGGCGAATTAGCTGGCTCCAGTAAATTTCGAGTGCCGACCGGTTTTCATAAACAGTGTCCAACGAAGCAGGTGAAGTATTAGGTTGAGTAGCCGACTGGAATGAATGGACAAGTTAGATGAGGGACACGCCATCATGTAAAGTACTCACCTCTGCGTGATTCGGCACATATCCAACGAAGAATTGCATGCTAGGGGCATTTGGTATCAGATGGCGCATGAGACAAACAGAGACACCTACAGAATATTGGCCAAGTTTTCAACAGTGTTGGTTATGGCGGGACCCTCCCCATTGCCACCACTACCACCCTCTACACCGCCCCTTCCACCACCGCCTCCTCTGCCTCCTGCGCAAAAGTGAGAAAAGATGTTAGTGTCCCGATCAATGTTCCTCGCACCCTGGATGAAGTTATTCATGTTTGAGATTCGCCAGTCAAGTGCAACCTGGCCAGGAGGGCGATATGTCGTCGTAGTACGTCGAGGAGAAAGACAAGGCTGATGCTGTGCATGACTCGTGGACACTGTTCTATGTTAAGGATCTGACATAGAACATCATTCACTCTCGCAACATCAGAAAAAACCAGGTTTGATAATTGGCGGCCAATTGTCGCAAATTATTTCCAAGCTCGAAATCAAAGTATTGGGCGATAGTTTCTGCCGCTGGGTGACAGTGCCGCGACTGCCGCGGCACTGACGCGCACTGAGGCGCGTTGACGCGTCATTGACGTGGCGGTGGCCGTCTTATTGCCGCGGCGTGAGCACATGTATTCCCGTCTCGGTGCCTGGGACCGCTGCGCTCGCCCCGGCTCTCTTCCACGGCCAACTTGGAGGACCATGACGGCGATGTGTGGTATCGAGCGCCGAGCTGCTCTGATGCGTTGCAATCCGATCTTCGCTGATATCTTCTCGGTTCTTACGTCCGGGGAGCGCAACCGCGGCCGTAGGACTACTGTAGTATTTCACTCAGTTCGTGCTGCATGTGACCCGTGACACCAAAATCGAACTTCAATATTCGTGGATCAGGCTTCAGGATTGTGACACAAGAAAAAAATTGTGTTTTCATGGAAAATAATCAGATTCATTACCCAGACACACACAGACTACATTCCTCACGCAAAATAGGTCCGGTTGAGCTGTCTTGATGTATTTCTGGTGCCGCCAAGACAAGTCGGATCAAAAAATGGTGCGACATCAATTGGGTGCCGTAACTCTCTGCGCCCGTCCTCGCCATGAGTGGGCTTCCAGACTTCCTCAAGGTCCCGGAAGGGACAGCAAAGCCTTCTCTCCCCCCCACCGACATGCCTATGTTGAAACTCATCAAGTTCAATCTTCTGCCGTTGCAGAAGGCCACAGCTTTCTTCAATCCTACGGACTATCTCTCTGAATGCGCACCAACAGTGACCGACTTCGATCCAGGCAGTGTGGGCGAGTGTTAGGGGACAAGGCGGATTGGGCGGAAGAACAGATTTGCTCCCGATCACGTCAAAAATGTCAGTCATGTGAGCGCCGCGGTAAATCCAACACCAAGGCATCGCGAGGGAGAAAAATTTGAATTTTTGGCGGGGTTTTTTGTGACTTCTTTTGCAAGTTTGTACAGCTCGGTGACCTATGACACCCCTGAAAATATTCGTGAATTTGGGGGTCTGTGACGCGTGGCCCACGAAGTGAGCGAAATACTGTACTATTTCGTTCATTTCGTATGGGCATTTGGGGTGTGACACCCCCATACGAACCGGACCTTCGTATTGAAAGGATTGAATTCGGTACGTCAACGAAAATCTTTATCCAAAGATTTCAACCAACAAAACCAAACTTCAGAAACTTTGTAGTGTGTTCGGGGGCTCACGTGGCAGGAAACCACGAATGCGAATTTGGTATAAAGAAAAGTGTGTGGTGTACGTTTGAGAATTCCAATAGCTAATGTTCTTCTTCTAACTGATCCAACCAAAATCCAAATCCAACTTCAACGTCAACCAAAGATAACCCGTTCCAATTCCATTCCCGGAAATCCGTTCCATTCCGTTCCAACAATTCCGTTAACAAGTCCGTAGAGTCCCGTAAAGTGTTCCATTCAAATCCAGCAAAGCGAGAGAGTTAAAACACAGGTGGTCAAACCCGGGCGTAGTATATTATTCTTTCTACTACATCTCGTCCATCTTTTATACCTCTACTGTTTGTCCTTTACAAATACATATCTACCACTACAAAGCTTGCAACGAGGTATTTGTACAGCCTTTAATCCAGTGCAGACATAGCCAAGATCCAGTGCATCATCCATGATATTACACTGCCATTTCATCTCCGAGGGCCCCACTTGGATCTCAGCCAATCATGCCCCTGCTTTTCCGTCCTCATGGGACCCCGTACAGTGGTACCAGCAGCCTCGAGATGCTTGCCTGTGCCGGACAACGGTTTGAACACACAATCATGTGACCGTTACTCATTGTCCCGTTGAGCTCTTCTGATCCCCGTCTGACACCTGTCATCTCATTCCTGGCGTCCACTGCCCCGTATTATTTCATGTAACTGGGCCTTTCCAGGCCTAGACATGGCTTTTCCCCGAATCCTCGGTAAGTCCCGTCCTTCTTTACTTCCATTGTTATATTTTAAAGGACTTTAGGTGAGTTTCACAAGCGCAAATTCTCCCGCTCATCAGTCAGTGTGACTTACGAAACAATTTCGTATACCCCTCGGAAGCGCCCAAGAAGGAATCGCTGTTGGCGGCCCGGTACCTTGTCTTGCCACATGGGTATGTACCTGCAGGGCAGACGGCAAACTCGAGTGTACGGTGAACAGTCTCTTCATATAGATATCATTTTCCTTCTAGAGATAGTAAGGTACAGTACTCGTACTTATCCTTTTAGTTATACTCAGGCACTCGGTTTTCGTATATATTCACTGTACTCGAGTCGACTCCCCTCAGATTTCATATCACTTGTGTACACGAAGACTAAGGTGAGCGGGCTCTTCTTACTTACTTGGCTTTCACCGATTTTTCCTGTAGTTATCTTGTTCTAGGTGAATATTATCAGACTTCATATCGCTTGTGTGCGTGAAGACTGAGTTATCTTGTTCCAGCTCTTACACACCTTATTGTCTCATTTTTACAGTCGGCGCTGCTATGCTCTCTGCGGAACGCAAAGAAATCCTTCAAATCCCCGAAGGCTTACTGGAAAAAATCTTTCCCAGAAACGGAGCACATGTCCGAGATTTCCTGGCTCACAAGCTACCTGGGGAGTGCGCATCGAGCTTCTTCGTCCATCCTGAGCAATATTTCTCAAAAAAAACAACCCAGCAGTCTCGACTTCGACCCCACCCGGCTCCAGACACCCCCTGCCTCCGTTATCCGCGCCCTTGCGAACGTAACTACGGACAGCAAGGGTTCCGCTGAGACCCATTCCATTGCTTGCCCGCACATCCCTGGAAATCACAGCACCTATCCCCTATATCTACTCTCATTTTGGGCAGAGTTATTTTCACTGCGGACCATGCGGCAAAGCTGGCTGTCGGCCGTGCAGTGTCTGCAGAGTCGGGTCAAAAAAGACTCGGACGTATTGTCGAAGGACACGTTGAAAAAAATACAGGTATTATCTTGGGACTCTTGGCTTAGGGGCTTCACGAACAGCAATACTGTTGCTGACCTCTCCTCCTGTTGCAATCTCTCCTGGCTGCGTGCAGCGCACATTGAGCAGATGCTCGAGCTACTTGAAGCTGAAGGGCTCAACTGGGAGGACGATGGTATCCGCGCTATCCCCTGCGATCATGCAGAACGCATTAAGGACTCATACGGGAACAAATCCGAGTTGTACCTCTTCGATCCGCAATACTTGGGTCTCCGCAATCTAGGGGCAGAGCTTACGACAGGTAGCCACAAGAAACTCGGCACGATTGCAAACATTAATAACGACCATTGGGTTGTTCTCGTGGTCGACATTGTCGGCTGCGTCGTGCGTATACAATCAAGGGCAAGGACATACCACCAGAGCTTATAATCAACACTGACCAGACAGGAATTGTCTTCAACCCGGGCGGAAAATTGACGTGGGTGCGGCGCGGATCGACCCAAGTCACAATAATCGGCCAAGACGAAAAGCGAGTGTTCACCGCCGTGTTGTCCATCAGCGTTACGGGGAAAGTGCTGCCCATCCAGGCGGTATACGAAGAACCTCACTGTCATGCCCTAACCCCCGCTCTCCAAAATACGACGAATGCATCGCCGCAGGTTTCAGGTTCGTTCCATCGGGCAAACAGAGCCACTGGTCGAACCACGACACCATGCATGACTTCGTCAACAACACTTTAGTGCCATATTTAGAAGCGGAGAAGGTGCGTTTGGGTCTAGACTCGATGCAGAAGTGCCTGTGGTGGATCGATGCTTGGTCAGTTCACCGCTCGGCCGAGTTTTTGCTATGGATGCACACCAATCACCCGAACATCCTCATTGACTTCATTCCGGCGGGCTCTACTGGTGACGCGCAGCCTCTGGATGTGGGAATTAATCTATCGTTCAAGCAAGCTATTAAAGCGGAGTACCATGCGCACCTTGTCGATGATCTTTTTGGACAGATGGAGAGGGGGGAGGAGGTGCATTTTGATGCACGCATTGGGCCCCTCCGTGATGCCAGTGTTGCTTGGCTCCGGGCGGGTTATTCGCTTATTCAAAACCAAGTGTGGAAAATTCTCACTCATGCTCCAGGCGCTTTCTCTCTGCGTGATGCGCGAATGGAACCTATCGTATGAGTCCCTCACCTCCCTGCCATCCGATCGAGGCTGCGCAAGGAGCGCGAGGACAATACACAGACGAAGAGGGGCAGTGACTACGCACCTGCCGAGGACGAGCCTGTTCCCGAGGACGAGATGCCGCGCGTTGAACTCGGAGAAGACGATGGCATCGACGACAGCGACATTTCCCCCCAAGACATTAATTGCAGACATTCTCGGCAAGAAGCCAAGAAAGTCTCGGCCGGTGGTGGAGAATGCTCAGGGCGGGCTGAGCTCTGTGGCGGATGCAGAGAGCACGGATGATATCGAAGGAGATGCCGAAGTCGGCGATAATGTGGAGGAGGCAAGTGAGAAGGCTAAAATGAGTGGAAGGAGCAAACGGATCCGGAATCCCAACGCACTCTACGCCGGGTGGCGGCGACACTTTGATGAAGACGGCTCCCAAGACGAGGGAGAAGCGTAGCGTAGCCGAAGTGTCCGACCTTGAATTTCAGCGCTCGTTCCTGCGAGCATTCGTTACGGAAGCAAAGTGGTCGACGTTGATCGCGGATCAACGTTGAACAACGTCAACTGTTCACGCGTTCACAATTGGGCCTCGCAGGGCCGCTCCGCACCGGTTTTGGTCCCAAAAATCGTGAAAAACAGTAGCTACCTGAACCTCTCGTATGGGTCTATTGTGACCCTGTGACTTACGAAAAATCTCCGTATGAAAACGAGAGTGTGAGGCATGACCTACGTACGATCTGATTGAAATACTACAGTACTACAGTAAACATTATTCACCCAAACTGTGTCGCACGGCCATACTATCAAAGGACTTGCGTCGGAGCAGCTTCAGCGGGCGCCAAGTCCACCTCTGTAGGTATATATGTTCACGATAACCGCATAGGTGGTGGTAAAAGTGGGACCCAGACATCTACGAATATTTGTTATGCGTGTCCAGCTCAAAACTATACATAAAATTACATGTCTTGTCACATCAGGTAAGTCAGTGACCATTGTTACTCTTCGACGCCAGCCCGCGGTATGGTGTTCACCTTGTACATTTAATAATATACACAAAACATGGTACACATATACTGTTGAATTTCATTCAATTCGGCACGGGTTGTGACCCGTGACCCAAAATACCGATTCGGCACTTCGGCAACCAGCAAATTTTGGCGTGACACCTCCAAAAATTCGGCATTCAAGACGAAAAATTACGAAAATTCTGCCTTTTTTGCACCTCCAAGGGAGATTTGGCCCCAGTGTCACGCATTTTACATTCGGCACTGGGCGCCGTGACCCGTGGCCGAGACCAAAATTCATCGCGGCACAGGGGGTGCGTGACGCGTGACCGCCGAATTGAATGAAATTCTACAGTATTTTCCAGCCCATATCTCTCTCTTTATAAAATAACGGGTGTCTGTCCGAAGCCTTAACGCCCTACATATGGTCTTTTTGACCCGAATCCATGGATTGTCTCACAAGAGGCGCTCAGCGCCAATTTCTTTCACGGCGCTTGGGGCCTCAATCGGCGCTAATCTGTCTCTTGCCGCCTTCACTTCCCACGGCTCTGTTCAGTAGCACGGTGATCTTTTAATTAGTCTCGAGCTCCACAGATCAGTGCCTTGAAGTTCCCACTGGAAGCAATGTTCCAAATCTGCTTATATCCCAATTTTCACACCGTAATAAGAGAGACACTGTTCTCATCTAATCTAATCTAATCTAACTCTTTATCAAATAACGGATGTGTGAAGCGTTTAAACTCCGCTCGGGGTAAATCAGCTCCAGAGCTATGGAAAGCGCAGGGAAAGCGCAGTTTGCACGGTCCCCTGATGATGCTTTGATGCTGAGAGGCTGTTAAAATCTCAGGGAGGGGATGCGAGGCCGCGAAGCGGCCGAGCAGCCGCTTGTATATATCTATATTGGGTGGCCCACATACATATTTCCGGCAAATCTTTTGGAAGCATCATACATCTCTTCTCTCTTTATAAAATTAAGCATGTCTGGAGTCTTTTCAAACTCCGCCATCTGTCAATCAGCTTCTTCGCCCGAAGATCTTCCACAATTATTTATTTACTTCGAAACACCTTTAAACCACGGAAAGATTCATAGCAAGGAGGGTGCAACTACAAAACTCAGACTGAAGAAGAGATATGTGGTCCTTAGAAGGACTAAGGGAGGCTAAGGCCATGCTACTCGCGTGTCCGAGTCGTACAGCACGCAGGTGATGTCGGGTGGGACAGGATTGAATTAGACAAGAAATTATAATGAAAACAGATGGGATAGAAACTCAGCTCGGTGGTAGGCTCAAGTCGGCTCAAGATTGCTCAGAGATACTCAGAAACAGCGAGTGTATTCGGGATGTGGGTGGTGGCGAGAAGGCGGAAGTAAAGAACAAAGAGAAAGGTGCCGTAAGATGTCAACAAATAAAGTACACTGAATCAAACCAGGTATGTAAGAGTGGCCATAGTAGCAAAGCAAAGCAAAGCTAAAATCAAACCTCACCCAGTGATCCAGGTACTATGCAAATAAGAATAGGGAGATCTACGCTGCCCCGCTCAGTGCTGAAGGTGGGTGTCCAATCCCCTTCGAGATCAATCCCCAGCGCAGCCCGAGATTCCCGAGCTCCGGTTCAGCTCTTCGCGTTGGCAGTACATAGTGAGAAAAAAAGAAATATTGGCTATAGATCATATGAGTGGATGTAGGAGTACAAGGATCCAATCCAAATGTAAAGAAACACGTAGCGCAAGATTTATATGGTGGGTGAAAAGCAGGTGTTCGAGTTGCGGATGAACCAGTGATACAAAATGTATGATATTGTTCTTGTGGAATCGTATCCGAAATAGTGCTGGAATTCCTGGGGCATGTGGTCAATTGGTGCGGGATGGGAAATTGACGTGTGAGGCATGTCGCACTTCCATAACACATCAGGGAGGGGATGTGAGGCTGCAAAGCGGCTGAGCAGCTGCTTGTCGCCCTCTTTATAAAATTATGTGTGACTGTCCAAAGCCTTTTTAAACTGCGGTTTTAATCTATCATTCTGGCAGCTCGGATCAACATTCAACAGTGTTGGTTCTTGATCAAGAGGTTTCTAAATGTCGCTGTCCTGATTAAGCCGCTGGTATACCGAAAGAAAGATACCCGATATCTTGCCTGTTTTTTTTTCTGTGGCCCAATGCGAGCTGGTTGGTGCACTAGCACCGACTGAGTGAGTGTTGGGCTCCCTGTACTACCAAACTAGTAATATTCTTAATTGATTCATTGTAGTTCAAAAGGCCTGTATGTTTCTGGATAGCAGGCTCTGCCATTTGTCGGCTTCACTGGCCTTATAGCACAGTGGACTTCAACATTATGATGACATAGAATCCAGGAAAAAACCCCTGACTATCCCTACCTGAGGGCCAAGTCCATGACAAAAATATTCCTTCTTAACCATACTTAAGTCAATCAATGCCAGTAGGTGTCTCTTTGAGACACGGTGGACTTCTGGCCATCCTACAAGATATTACGGGAGTAAGAAAGGTTTTTTCACCGCCACAGAAATAAGGAAATTGACTTTACTGACATATACAGAAAATATCAGAAAAAAATCAAAAAAAAATCACCGTGGAAAAAACCACATGGGAGATATGTGCAGGGGTGTGGCATCTTCAGGCGACATGTTCATTGTGTTCGGCAGGCAAAACAACTCCTTTTTACGTCCAAATATAATGCCTAGCCAGATGCGCATAGGTGTTGTAGCACTTCTTTGTCCAGGGAGGCAGTAAAATCAGAATATCTTTGCTGATTGTTTCTCAGAAATTAGGGGACATCAATTTTTGACTCTGTGGACCTCAGAAACATTCAGTCACCAATAATCACCAATAGGAACCGGCTCAGCATTGCACTATTTCCAAATAGGTGGGTACCTCCCAATGGGCCACAACTGCAGGGTGCACTATGTTTCCAGACACTTTGTGATGGCCATTAATCAAATCTATAGGATAATCCCATGTGGCCAGCGGCCTGGTTAAGGATTGAGCTATCTGAGTGTGAGCCAAATGCTAAGAACATCCAAAACACAGTATATCGGTGTGTGTTTGCGGAGCAGAGATGCAAAGCCTCCTTAACACTGATATGTCACTCCAATATATTGTGTTTGTATTACAAAAAATCACCAAGGCCAAATATGCACTCATTCCTGCACACTGTTCCAAAGATTGCAAAAAAATTGAGGAGCAGTGCCCTTGGAGGATTATCAGCACCTCCTATGGTCCAATCGACCTCTCAAATCGATCCGGAGGGTATTGAAACACTGGGAAACATGTTCCATCTGTGACAAATGGAACATCTAACCCCATGGTTTAGCAAAATACACTTGGTGAATAAAAATGCCACCTGGAGTTTGAATGGGTGGTGAAACCTTCCAAATTCTGTTACCTGTGTCAACTCTATGCAGAGAGCACACCTACAGAGTTGTGAGCTAAGTCTGAGGATCGAAAACATAGGCTGAACAGTAAAAAATCATGGGAACTTCCTTTTTGGGTTACATGGTGTAGTGGTTCCAAAAGGGGAACTGGCCATTAAAGTTGTGACCACCTGGAGCTCGAACGAAGGCCCTGGCATGTTTATGTTGACCAAGCCAGTGATCAATCACCAGTTGTCTATGGAGTGAGCTAAAACCTTGAAATGCATTTATCACATATATGTAGGACGGGTCTGGGCCTTGGATGATCAAACCGGTGATCAAACCGGCGATCATTGATTTCGGATGTACCCGAAGTCCTTCATATGCAAGCACTGCACTGCCACTCTTCTGCTTTTTCCCATCACAATCTCATATCATGCTGTTTCATGGCTTATCAAAACCTCCCAGAGCAGTGTACACAATCTCAACTTCTGTGAGTAAGGTATAGTGCATACAAATACCGTCAACATCCCAGATAAGGGCAAATTCTCGAAATAAATGCACCAAATAATTACTAGGATCTGTATATGTAATCCCTTCCATGAATCTTTAGATATACCTCTTAGCTTTGACTTGAACCACCTAACTGGGTAACTGGAAGAATGCGAAGAGCATATTTGTTCAGCAAAAGTGCGATCAGCAATGGCCATCGAAAGTGATGGCAACCACTTGGTGACTTTGCGAGGACAACTCCTCCTTCAGTTCCGCCTGGATCCCCTTGAAATTTCATTAGCATCTTCATAACATCTCTATCTACAAATTCATGGAAGGGACAAGGCCCAAACTGCCCACATATTGTTTAACACATGAATTTGAGAAAATTGGCCTTACTTTTGGGTTGTCAACTGTACTTGTATGCGCTATACCTTACCCATAGCTGTCTGACGCCTGCATGCCATAAGGAGAAGCGGGCTGACTGTCATCCCAGAGAACAAAAGAAAAAAACTAAAGTATGAGTTATGCCGTGCACAGCATCAGCCTCCCCCAAGTTTCCTATAGGTTGGAAAGTGTAACGGAAAATGTCAGTTTCAAAGTGATAGGAAAGGTGAAAGGATATTACCTATTTTCTACAAGGGACTGGTCGGCCGCTTTGTGGCCTCCCTTTCCCTTTTTTTTTTTTTGCAACTGAATGCAGCAGTGGGTGATTGGGAGGAAAAGATGACATCCAAAATTATTGTGCACTTTGTTGAATTGAACTGAGTTGAGTTGACACTTGATATTCCCTCAATATTGGCTTTCACTTCATCCCAGATGAAATATGTCTGCTTTTGAAGTTCCGTTCCTATTGCATGGCTACTTGTTCGCTGCGGCAACCTTTGTTGCAGGGTGGTGGGAGTCATCTGTCCATGTTAGTGCTAGTGCAAGGTTTGTTAGAAGGGTGACGTCCCATGCCACCAATGCCAAAGGGTTGCTTGGCGATGTGCCGGCAAGAAAGAGGACTCAAAACTGGGTGGCCATTTGCCGCAGTGATACGGTGAAACGGTGACTATGGGGCTGGTGGTGAAATAACCACAAACGAAACCTTGTAAATGAATATGCAGCTTGACAGTGCAACTATATCAACTCAAACACTATAATCCTCGTGCAAGTTTGGGGTTCCAATCCAGTATAGATTGTGGCAATTTAAACTTTAGTTCTCTTTTGAAAGCAAAACTTATAGGTCTACAAGTTGTATAGATAAATTGCTTGAAACTGTTCTATGGTGCGGTTCACTTGGTCACCGCCACATTGGGACTAGTCCCAAATCGGCCGAAGGCCGAAAAAAAAAAGCTCTAGCCACTGGGTGGCACATCCTCTGGATACATTCTACATTCTCTACCACTACAACTCTCTACCTGTACATCTGAGTTCACAACGAAGCAACACTGCACCACGAAAACCATGGGACGCACCATTCAGCGATGGGAGCATCACATGTACCGATGGATGGACGCTTATCGCGCCGGTATGGGGGCTCAAGATGCACAATTGCATGTCCGTAAATTTGGTTCCCGGCAGTAGGAGTCTCACAGGCGCGTTTTCGATCATGATGCCCAGGTGTTTGACCAGTAGGAGGGCCGTTTTGATGGGAAGTCCCAATTTGGGCGGACTGAAATTTTATTACTCACTCAATTTTGACCCAAACAAGAATCCGTCTTAGGAAAAGTTTCCCCTCGTTAAACTGAGCATTTTGGCAAGAGGAAAAAAAAATGGGATTTTTCCTGCATGAGAAATAGCAGTTGTCACAAAGTAGCGGTGACTAAGTGAACCGCACCATAGGCGCAATCACAGATAGTCAGACGAGATTTTATGTTCAATGGTTTTGTATGATGTGGGTCTAGGTTTGGAGATAGTACTCCGAGGCAAAACACAAGTGATTCTTATGAAATCCCGATTCTAATAGTATCTGCAGTTGCTGATCCTTGTGAGATTACAACCAATTGTCAAGTCCGATCCATTTCCTTATATTCCATGTGTCTGTTCCGTTTATCCAATATGTCCACGTGTAGTTATAAAGATCCAAATCCAACACAGATAATATTTCAAAGGGAAAACAAACGAAACTTTGGTATAGCTTCTGGGTGTCTCTGAATGAATGCCTACTTGACCGGTTAAGCGTGAAGCCTAGTAGCTTTGCATCCAACAAGTGGGGTGAGATTCACTGGCTTCCTTCCCATAACTATCCACTTAAATACTTTACATGATTCTAAATATAAACGAGACAGATACAAACACGCAGCAGGGTTCAGGGTATATGACTGGTGGTATGGCAGCTAGCCGAGGAACTCCTGTCGGATATCAAGAGATTAGTAAAAACTGAACAGATTTATAAGGAACATCAACGAGCCGAGCTTAATGATGAGTCAAGATCTACATCGCTTAGAACAATCATGATGGGATATTGTTGATGTGTCAACTTTTAGCCGACTTCCTTGTCAGCCCACTGTTACCCTCCTTGGTAACCATCCGCTTCAACTGGTTCCGATTTGAACCGTTTAAGTGATTTTTCTGAAAACCATGATAGCTGCTGCTTCCCAGTACCCGAGTATGGTTTCTTAGTCAATTGGTGGATCGACCAAGTCCAACCTTCTCTTGGCAGTTCTGAAGACGTCAGATGATGTCCAACAGTAAGCCCTCTTGTTCAGAAGGAAAATCCCTCATAATACACCCTTAGTCAGGGATGTGCAGTAGCCCCAATCTGTTTCCAGGATGGTTAGGCACTTCCACGGTTGCTCTATTAGCGACTTCGTATGTCAACCCTTTACCACGATCGTTGTATAGCGCCTTTCTAATGGTCTGAGACACATTATATCCCTCTTGGCTAACTGCTCAGGCCAGCATTAGCCCTTGTGAATTGACATTGTAATGTAGTGTAGCACATTATATATTGTATGTTGCAACTTGAGCAAATTTGAATAAATGCTCGGGTGCCCCAGTACCAGGTCTGTCAACAGTGTCAGCGGGGATGAGCGGAGCTTAAAAAGCTTCAGACGGATGTACAGGCTTAATTTCATAAATAGCAAGAATCTCGAAAAGGCAAGCAGAAAGGACCATTTTCCGACATTATTTCACAACCACTGGAAACAATAAGATTCATCTTATTGTGAAGCAAGCTGAAAGTACATCTTTCCACTTGTTTCTCACATAAGCTGTTTCCACACGAGCGGAAAGCTGTGCCAAAACTGGCCTTTTCAGGCAGCTATTCAGCCGAGCTAAAACAATAACAATCTGCTTCCACGGAAAAGTTGCAGAAACAGCCAGTTTCAGCATGGCCCTGGGGTCTACCCACAGGTTAATCCGCAGGTTAACCCACTAACCTTGATCCACTAACCCTGGGGTCGACCCTTGAAGATACAAAAGAAAGAAAAAATCATTTGATGCTCAAGACAGATGTAGAAATACACCTTGCTATGTAAGAAGTCATGCTAAAATGCGAGGAGTAAATACTAGAGAATGGAGCATGTAAACTATGGGGGTGAATGGTAAGTGTCTCATACACGCACTCGACACCCTCCATACTGTACACGAGTCAGAGTGGGTACAGGCAGAATGCACAGCTGAGTCTCTTTCAGCGTACTGATAAGGCTCGAGCATAAGAACTGGTAGGTCTTCTCGAGGATCTGCAGGCTGTCAGATGCACAGCAGGTGGGGATCTGGGATGAGCATCAGCGAGAGGAAAGAAAAGGAACAGAAGAGGGCAAGAGAGATCAGAGGTAGAGGCTCTCCAGCCCGAACGAGCCTGAACTCCATCGTACACATGCTGTCTTCATAACGACTCAACATACCACCCCGCACCGGACAACCACCGCCCTCCCTCCCGCAGTTGACACACTGTAAGTTCCTCCCAACATTCCCCTCCCAAGACGCATGTAACCCCAACCATGTGTCCACCTGCATCATCCCCACCAGCACATGCAACAGCAATCACACATGAATCATTCATCTGCCTTCTCCATGGGGACTGCCATTCCACATGACCTGTGACCCACTCCACCCCATCCCTTCCACTCACTCTACTGTGCACTGCAAGCTCGCCCCGACATGCCATCTCCACGACACGACATCTACACCCACCCCTATGTGCACCTCCCTGTTGCGCAGACCCCACACCAACATGCCCTGCTCGAAGAGTGTCCTTCTCCTCTCCTTGTGTAGGTTTTAGCACACAAGGCCGCGACATGCACTGTGATTGCACCAGCTCGTCTGCACACCCCCTCTGAGCCTGCTTATACATGCACGCACTCCGCTCCCATCACACTTTCTCTTTGACAAAGGGAAGACAGGTACCAGAGGAGTACAACCTCATTCTGGGAGAGACCAAGTGAGAGCAGTAAAGGCGATCTAAAGGAGGGTGGTCTGGGAGGAGGAGCCTCAGCAGTGTAGAAAGGGGAATGAAAGGAGAGAATGAAGGAGGGAAGGGAAGGGAATGAATGCGGGTTGAGGTAGAAGATTGTGAAGGAATGACAACTGCTTACACTCACGCCTGCATCTGCTCTGCGTGCAGCAACCCCACCTGCACTTGTGGTTGAATGTGCACGTCCGGGTCAGCCTTTCTCTGCATCATGGTTCGCTTTCTACTGCCCCGTTGATAGGATGTGTACCAAAAACATGCATGAAAACACCTGTTTTTATTTCATTTTGAACCTATTAGTGGGCAGAAGTGAGGCATTAGATTATGAGCATACACCCTCCCTGGGGTGGTAGGCTACACTATTGATGGCCGAAAGTCAGTGTAACAAATCATCTACAGTAGTGCGGGTCATAATGCATAACCTCATAATGCATACCTGCCAAAATTTCTCATAATGCATCGGCCTCAGAGATCCACCGAATGGCCTCTCACCATAGAGTGGTGCTACTAATGCATAATGCTCATAATGCATTGGCCACACCGAAATTTGGCAGGGGAACGGACCTTATGCATTATGACCCACTCTACTGTATGAAGGATTGAGTAGTCTTGACAAGGCAGCCCAAAAGGCTGTTACGTCCTGACTATGATATTCTACACTGAGCTATAGATAGTGGCGGTAAGCCATTATCTTATGCGCTGGAGGTGAAACATCAGGGAACTACTCAGAATTATTGACTTGCCGCTTCAACGGCCTCTGATAGTCTGATGACTATTAAAACAAGATATATGAAATCAGGATTGGTACAACCACATTAGGGCCAGCAGAGATATACACCACTTAATTTTGTGTATGTATGAGTCCAACTGATTAGATTGGGATGAAGACATGTTACTGAGTTAACCATCACTGTGGTTACTCGGGCAGATCTGACTGTTAGAAAGATGTGGGGCCTCGTATCAAGGATTGACTGATATGATTGATGAGGATTGGCACTACAGAATAGCGCTGCACTATATTCACTGGTCACTATACTGGTCCGCCAGTATAGCGCCGCGCTATCTTGTCAATCTGCTTGATATTTACTATGAGTTCCACTGAACTTGTTAAGTGGGGGACTGATACAGAAGTTGAATAGGAATTGACTAAGACTGAATTGACCAGTCAGCGATGATTAAGACTGACTTGCTCAGTCAGAAAGATGGAAACCAAGACAACTAAGTATGTCTTATGGTGTGCTAGAGAAATACATGTGGACTAGCCCCGGTAGCAGGTCATAATACCCATGGTTGAGAATGCCTTCTATGCCATTGGCAATTCACTACTCGGCTCCCACCCTTGACTGTTCCTATTCATTCTGTCTATCCCCCCCACTCCCACTAAAAACATACAAAAGCCAGCCGTGTACCCTGTATTAGCCAGCAAACTATCCACCCAGATATATGGGCAATATAGTAGACTCTAGATTTGCTTGGAAAGATATCACAGATTTGAGGACGCACAGATAAATATTGTAAGACACGGTGAAACGGTGCACTTCTTATATGACTAGGAATAGCTAATTGATAGGTATTGCGAACAAACACCCAAACAACCAACCACAACCAATCTACCTCCAAAGATCTAAGTGCTTCTCTTTGTGAGTTCGGGTCTGGGGCCGTAGTATGCAACCAGCAGGTTTGAACAAACACAAGTTTGATTTATAGGCTTCTAACAACACACTCTACAACTTACTAGCAATATGCAACTGCCAACAACAACACTGCTAGGAACCTAGGGATGGTCCGGGGGTGTGTTTATATGGGTGGATACAAGATGGCTGGACTGCTAGGTTGAGAACACCAGGGCAGAGTATGTAGGTTTGTGAAAATCCTCGCTAAGGACAGCCCCAAAGACTACTGAGGCTAACAACAAGGGGCTTCAATCCTCAAACAGCAAGACTCTCCTTGACCGCCGACCTATTCCTTAACCAAAAACAGGAACCTTTCCGCTTTTATCGGCACTAGTTCACTACAAGCGTCCAGCTAGCGACCCAACACACTACGACAGAGCTTCCGTCTATATCAGGGTGAAGGTGAAGTAACTGACAAGTTATAGCCAAACTAGAGGTGGGGCCACCTAGTCCATCTTCTTCTTAGTGGGCTCAAGCCAACACACAATCCACCTAGCAAGCAATCCAACACACTACGGCAGAGCTTCTGTCTTGTCAGGTGAAGGCAAAGTCACTAGCGCAAACTGCTGCTGGGTCTCGAAGAGAACACCCTTGTTTTATATGTGGAGGTCTAGGACCAACAACACGAAATCCTCAACTTAGTACTCGATGTTTCCAGAGTCCACAGTTTACTGATTCCAATATGAAGACTACTACAAGTGAAGTTCGGTATCAACCTCCACTAGCAGCCTGAGTCCACTAGCACCAGCTTCATCCAAAGTCTGGGGCGTAATGTTCTTAGATCCTAATCTGTCCCTTTTATACTACTAGGTTCGAGTTACATGTGAAAAGAGAGCTGAATAATACAATAAGCAATATTAGATGATAAGAAATACGGTCAGCCAATGAGATGACTGCCATTTGGTTTTGGGACTGGTTTGGTATATGCCAGGTCAGCCTTGCTGACCGGCTAGTGTTCAACCGTGGGTATATCAATGGATCCTCAGCCCTCCGTCTATGCTGAGCACCCCTTCTGGAACAACCAGCGATGTAGCCGGTGGTCTAGGTCATCTCTACTCCATCAGAGCGTCAATCTATTACATCTAGGCGACGCAGTGTTGCGACCGACATCAAATGGTCATAGCTCGTTGGTCAGAACATTGATCAGCCCTCCAGTCATCAGTACAGGCTGTACGATCGTCCCTAGCTCCGTTCAAATAGCCTGCTTGCTATTCCCTTGCCCTAGCTTGTCAGGGGAACCCCCGCTTCGGACGGTTTTCCATCTGGACCCGATCCGGATGCTTCGGGCGCTTCGGGCGCTTCGGACGCTTCTCCATCCGGACTGGCTCCGGACACTTCGGATGGTTTTCCGCCCAGTGCTCTGGATACTTCTGTGCCCTTCTATCCGACCGCCAAACCACCCGGGACATCTGTCTGCTCTCGCTGGCACATGCTGTGCGATCAGGCCCGCAATCATTGTAGATACCTCTGGACACGTGCTACTGGGTAGTTACCAATTAGTATATAAGGTTTCGCCTAGCGTGGGAATCCTCATCCTTTCTTCTCTTCGGATTCCCCCGCTAGGTGCGTAGTATTTCCGCTCCTGTATTCTATTACCTATATTTATACTTCGGATTCCCCCGCTAGTTTCTGCGCCCCACGCCGAGCTTAAGGTTGCCCTTACATAGCTGCCCAGATCGGGCACTAGCCTCGTGTTGCTTCATCTCTTATGTCGTGGTATGTCTTTGTCAAAGCCCTAGTCTGTCGCTAGTCGGGTTGTTCTGCCTATTGTCGCCTAGTCCCTTATCTAGAGATTAGACAGTACCACCGGTTACTGCGCCGAGCTTCCTAGCTCAAGGTGTAGTCCCCTAGCTGCACTTCCCTTGTAGATATCCATCTGCTAGACCCTCGCTAGCTCCGTCTCAAGTCATCTCTGGACTACTAGAGTCTCCTACGTCATGTCTCATGAATTTATAGGCAGTGGTTTAATCCCTGGTGGTTGGTACACTCAGCTAGCAGCTAGCGCGTCACACTAGTGTAGCCTCGTGCTACAGTCAGCAGTTAGGGGCTCGCTCTGACTCTCCTTTATATCACCTAACAAGTAGTCTGTGTACTAGCTGGTGTGCTAGTAACAACAGAAGTGCTAGTTGCTTCCCGTTGGATAAATACTGGTCATAGGAATCGCAAAATTAGCCCTAGATGCTGCACATTTATGTTATGCTGTTTCCATGGGACATTGACAGGACAATACCATTGCCCAGATATAAGTGTTATGCATTCAACCTTGGTGAAGAGACCCGCTAGACTTAGGTCTCATGCAATTCAATTGTGAAGAGCCAGTTTAGAACGTAAACTCACACCTCAAACTAGAGTGGCCACCAGCAGTGTAAGCGTGAGCACACTAGCCCTGCCCTCACCATCTGCATAACTGCACCTGCTTGTTGATTGCTGCCATTCTAGCAAGAGAGTTACGAGTCAAGTGTCCGTCTGCCAAAAGTCTGCCTACCTATTCTGCTTCTTGGATAGCTGCCAGTTAGTGCTAGGGTCTGACGCTCACAAGGAAACTGAAGACTTTGAACGGTCCAGGGTTTACTTGAGTCTTGATATACTGTTGGTGTGAAGTCCCTGCTACCCCTGCATAACCATGCTCAGGCTGCATAGTTTGCTATTGAAACAAAGCTTTATTCCTCCATTGCACACCCTCTTGATGGGTGATATGTACCCTACCTCCCTGAACACACACACACGAGCATTAGGATCGGATTAGCATTTTGTTTTGATTTTGGTTGGATTGTGATTAGTGACTAGCTCGCTTCACTCTCTAGTTGATTTCATTAGATTTCACGGCCACACCCTAGTGCACCATTTCAACATCCTTTGACATGAGGGACATGGCGAACCGGATGAGCTTTTCCTGCAAGATGTTCCCATCCACCATGAAGGCTTATCCGTCCTTGCATCCAGTCGCCGTCAAAAATGGCCAGAGGGTTCGGTCGGAGGACCATTTTTGGAACTGGGTGGGGGCTGAGAAATCTGGACCCCGTGCCGGAGCCGAAGCAGGAGGGGTGGGGGCAGGTGATGGATTTTGGGTGCTCGGCAATAGCTCATGGAGTGTGAGCTGAATGTCCCCAAGGGAACCTTTGACAGCAGCGAGCCGGGCCATGGTGTCAGAAGTTGGATCCGGAGCAGAGGTGCTTGGGACCTCAGGTTGCGCAGCAACAGGGACGAGCAGCTGGTCCATTGGAATGGAAGAAAGGATGAGGACTCCCACGCTGGGCGGAACTTATATACTAATTAGTAACTACCCAGTAGCACATGTCCACAGTGATCCCGTGCCTGGTTGCATAGCATGTGCCAGCGAGACCGGATGGATGCCCTGGACGGTTGGATGGAAAAATGGATGGGCTCAGGAGCATCTGGAGAGGTGGACGGAAAACTGTCCAGAGCATTGGACGGAAAAGTGTCTGGAGCAGAACTGGCCAGAAGGGTGGAGGCGGCCGGAGAAGCGGCCGGAGCAGTGGTTCCCCAGACACTCCTCGCCCCATTTTTCTTCCTAACACTTGACAGATGGTGTATCAAGATTTCTGACTGCACGGGCTTGAGGTATTCGTATTCACCCCACTGTATGCCATGCCAAGAAAATCGAATTTTGTTTCCACTACCAAGAAAGAGATCAGATCAATACCATTAAGACCGGTCTGGGAAAGAGAAGTCAAGAAACTAAGACAGAAATTGATAGCAGCACTTGCCAATATCCTTCCAACTTGTTCAAAGGTGATGCTCTAGAACCATTACCCATGTATTGTTGGATAAAAATGTAAGCATGTAAACATTGAATATTAGATTCAAAGCCTAACTCATCGCATTTTTCCATCTAAAAGGTGCAAGAGAGCTCCAGCTCTGTGGTTACACAACTCTCAGCAGAGGAAGCCACACACAATTTATGGTACACATTTCCTGCCATTGAAACAGTGACTATGGGGCTAGCGGTGAAATAACCACAAACCAAACCTTGTAAATGAATATGCGGTTCGATAATGCAACTACAACTCAAACACTATAATCCTCATGCAAGTCCGGGGTTCCAATCCAGTATAGATTGTGGCAATTTGAGCTTTTAGTTCTCTTTTGGAAGCAAGACTTTATAGGTCTACAAGTTGTATAGATAAATTGCTCGAAACTGTTCTAGGCGCAATCACGGATAGTCAGACGAGATTTTATGTTCAACGGTGATAAGCTGTGAAACGGACCATGGGTGAAATAGCAAGGAATTTGCTGATTTCTACCTTAATCACGTAGCGCGCTGCTCCAAAGGATTAGCATAAGTCCTATATGGCTAATCAGGGCTTGATCCTGCATGAGGACCTTAATCAAGTCCGCCTGGGATGCATCGACTGGAAAGTTCATACTGGTTGACATCCATTATTAAGGGTTTAATTGCCAAGATTAAGCATCGCTGCTTAATCAAGGCATCACAGGGCCCACAAACAACATGGGCAATATTATCATCCTCTCTGATGATCTGGGGCACCACTGTGGGGTCCTGATTAGGTGTTCAAGTGCTTTGTTGGGCTTGATTTACAGAGGGGGCTTTGCGCTACGCACCGCGCGAGGGTATTACTGTACATACATATAATTCTACTTGAACGTATATAGTAGTATGTGAGTAGTTGATCCGGGATCAGTACTTAGATAATCATACTTTTACTTGCAATCTGCTACAATCTCGTGAGTCTCTACTTGGAGGGAACACCCCGCCCTGGACCCGCTGGATGCCTGAGCACGCGTTGAAATGCCGTAACAAGAGCGTGCGGCATCTAGTGCTATTTTGCGATTTCCTAGGACCAGTATTTATACAACAGGAAAGCGGTAGCACTTCTGAAGTGTTATTACTAGCACTCAGGACTCTGGCTAGATGATATAAAGGAGAACTGGAGTGAGCCCAAGCTGCCGGTTGTAGCACCAGATACGACTAGGGTGACGCACTGGTACGATCGGGAGGCACAAACCACGGGGAAATAACCATAAGCCTAAACAGTCAAGGTGCTAGCACCTAGGAAGCGAGACACAGGAGAGTGGAACTGCGAGGACACTAGCAGGAGGTGTGAGCGGCGAGTCTGGGATCTGAAGGGTAGTAAAATATGCGCTAGCAGCCTTCTAGCAAGGGCGCTAGTGTGCGGTACCCCTCCAGCGATCGACCCGAGACCTGAAACACAGATGTGAGCACGTGACTGTCGCGACATGGTCGCGAGTCACACACAGGAACAAAGTAGACCATAGAGGAATAGCTAGCAGGCTATTGGTGTGGATGTGCGGGTCACCACATATGCTAGCCGGTGCTCTGACTCGTGCTAGATGACTCCAGGCGGCGGATTCAACTCAGGATAGCAATTCCAGCAGCTGATGGCAAGCTGAGGGATCACTCACAATACCCATAAATGGATGCTAGCAGATCAGTGTGGCTGTTCTGCTTGGCATAGACCCATCATAAAACCAAACGGCAGTCGTTTCATTGGCTGTTGTATCTATCACCTCATTTTCACTCATTTATATTATTCATTCTGTTTATCACATGTACCATGGACCTCAGTAGTATAAAGGGAGCACAGAGCAGGCTAGAACCTGAGATTATCACATCCCGACTTTGTACGAAGTTGGCACAGGTGGTCTCAGGTTGCTAGTGAAGATTGTACACACACTTCACAAGTAGTAGCTTTATTGGAATCAATACTGTTGACTCTGGACACGTCGAGATCCTAAGTTGAGGTTCTAAGTTGTTGGCTCGCGGAGTCTTCACGTATAAAACCAAGGGTGTTCTCTTTGAGAACCAGCTAGCAGTTGCACTAGCAGCTTTGCCTTCACCCCGATATATTCGTAGTGTGTTGGATCGCCTGCTAGGTGATTGTGTGTTGACTTGAGCCCACTAAGAAGAAGACGGACTAGGTGCCCCGACCTCTAGACCGACTGTAACTTGTCAGTTACTTCGCCTTCACCCCGATATTGACGGAAGCGCTGTCGTAGTGTGTTGGGTCGCTAGCTGGACACTTATGGTGTCTATTGCCAATACAAAGTGGAAATGTTCCTGTTCTTGGTTAAGAAATAGGTCAGCGGCTTAAGGACTGCCTTGTCACTTGAGGATTGAAGTCCCCTTGTTGTTAGCCTCAATAGTCTTTGGGTATCCCATTGCGAGGATTTTCACAAACCTACATTCTCTGCCCTGGTGCCCTCGATCTAGCGATCCAGCCACCTTGTATCAAACCCATAAACCCCTGCCCATCCCAGGTGCTAGTGGTATTGTTGTTGGCAGCTGCGTAGTGCTAGCGTGTTGTTGAACGGCTTTGTTGAAGTCTAGCAGTCGAATTGTGTTTGTTCCAAACCCGTTGGTCGCATACTACGGCCCGGACCCGAACTCACAAAGAGAAGCACTTACATCTTTGGAGGAATAGATTGTTGTAGTGGTGGTTTTGTGGTTGTTTTGTGCAAGCACGAATCTAAGCTATTTCTAGTCGTATATCAAGTGCACCGTTTCAGCATATAACTGCTCCACGGTCCCGGTGCTGCGGAGTCCCCATCCAAGGGTGACATGGGCCCTAGATGAAGGGTTAGAACATGGGGAGGGCCCGAATTGGCGCCTCCCATCACACATAGCTGTGCCGGATACAATATCCGTGCATGCTTACCTCCAGCCTGGCGAGGCCTATGGAACCCGCATCACAGAAATGGTCATTGCCATCAATGATTTCGATGGAACCAGGTGGAGGTTTTTCGCGGCCTGGAAATGGATTCAGAAAATGCGGTTCAAGTGTTGAGATGTGGAAAACAGGGTGAATGCACGAGAGGGCTTTCGGAAGCCGGATCCGGTAGGATGAGCCGGAAGTCTTCTTGATGACTTCGTAAGGACCAAAATGTGTCTTGGAAAACTTTTCTGTGGGTTGCGTCGTAGTGATGAACTCTGTTGAGACAAAGACTTGGTCTCCAACCTCAAGGGGGACCTCTCCTCATTCCTAGGGTCTGTAGGCATGTGTTCTCCTCGCCCATCCTCCGCATGGAATAGGGAGTCCAACCTTCCCTGACTCTCTGCAAGCAGCTGATACGTATTGTTCCGTACCAGATAGATTTCTTGTCTGCAATTTCCTTGTTACGCTCTGTAGCAATAGTCAGCTGTGTTCGGAGATATTCATAGACAGATTGGAGTTCGTACGCGTAATCCTGAGCCTTGTCGACATCGGGACCTACAACGGTTATTTCGGAGAAAGTGAGAAGCAGGTGATAACCCTTGTTTGCGAAGACTGGAGACAGGCCAGTAGATGCGTTAGGAGCGTTGTTGAGCGCGAATTCTCCAAGAGGGAGAAGCTCAGCCCAGTCGTCCTGGTGATACGCACAATAGGCGGATGTACTGCTCGAGGGTTTGATTCATGTATTCAGTTTGTCTGTCAGCCTCGGGGTGATGGCCAGATGTAAAATCCATGGTCATGTTGAGAAGTTTGCCCAATGCACGGAAAAAGGCGGAAACGAATTCCGTGCCTCAGTCGGAAGTGACATGGGATGGAACACCGTGTTTGGAGAAGATGCGGATAAGGAAAAACTGAGCGAGTTGGGCAGAGGTGATATGTTGATCACAGGGGAATAAGATAACCTGCTTGGATGCACGGTCAACAATGACACAAATGCAATCAAACTCATTGGAATAAGGAAGGAATTCTATGAAGTCAATGGATATCGAATGCCAAGGACGTAAAGCAACCGGTAAAGGACAGAGGAGGCCATACGGCTTGTGCCATGGGGCCTTGTTGCGCTTGCAGTGAGTGCAGGACTTGCAGTAGTCGTGGACAAAACTACACATTTCCGGCCAGGCGTATTCACGCTGGACGAGAGCCAAGGTGCGGTTCTGTCCAAAATGGCCAGAGAGTATGTGATCATGCTTATTTTGCAGGACACATGTGCAGAGAATATCTGGTGTATTGCCCAAAACCTGGGGGACATAGATCTGATTGCTGAGAAGACCAGTTGGATCCATGGTCCAGCGCATGGAGCTGGAAGTGCAGGAAGTTGCTGAATCAATACCGGAAACTGCGGCGGGATCGTCTGGATAGTGGGAAATGATTTTGCGGTGCAGCGAGTCAACGTCCATGACGAGAGATGCTCAGAGACAAACACCCTCGAGAAA
>JARKIC010001318.1:0-132254 GCA_029378375.1 Mycena olivaceomarginata | reverse complement strand
TTGAGAGCTCCGGCCTGCGAGCTTAGGCTTGCAAACTTGACGTGGAGTCGGCTGAATTGCGGGTTGAGGCGGCTTAAGAATTATAAGGCTTGAAGGTCTGGTGCACTCGCGAGCCATTGGCGTTGAAGAGACGAAGGCGGAAGAGCGGGGAAGGCAGCGAAGATGAGAGGAAAGAGCAAGAGGCGACGTGGCATCAACAATGATCACGCCATTTCGCGTGATCCGTCGGAGTTTGAATGGACTTGGCGAAATTCCGAAACGGTCTCACCAAGTTGACACCAACCAACAGATAAGACGAGATATGAGCCGGTACATGCAGCACGATCCACTGCCCCGAAAAGTGTATGTATGTCTACCTCTGCTACCACGGAAATTGCTTGGCGATCAGCAACTTGGAGCGCTCAGCATGCTTGGGTACATTGAAAACTGTGAGGTTGTTTCAAAGCATTGAGAGCATGTAAATTGATTGTTAAGGACGGTGGGGGTTCGGGAGTCCCCTTGCGCAAATTCTGAAGCGGTAGTAAAATGGGGGATCACAAGAAATGGCGGGTCTGGTGGTGTGGCAGGTGTGGAGCACAGCCGCCTCCAGACAGCCATACCTCGCCAGACACGCCAGACACGCCATACGAGAAACATTTTCCTGATGCAAATGAATACTCGATTTTTTGTAGTCCTAAAAAAAGCTAAATAGATTCTAAGACAAGCAAAATTTTGTGAAAAAAAGGTCCGAAAAATATCTACTAGTACTCCTCCCAAAGTGGTCCCTGGTAGCACGAGGTCCCCGTTTTCTTCCACTGGCCATGAACCAAAGGTGCAGGTGAGGGTGCGGCTTCCTCTTCAGCATCAGACTTCTCAGCATGCCCTGAACAGCTCAGAGCCAAACGACTATTCTCGCTCACAGCAGAACTCGCCGTAACCGACGAGCTGCCGGCAGCAAGAAGACCAGAAAACAATATTGAGCGGGATGCCACAGTTGTCGTAAACATCGTGCTCCAAGAAAGGTGCTTCTTTGATTTATGATAAGGCTGGCATGAGACCGATTGTAATGACCAACGCGGCACATTTTGAACGCCTGAAAAGGACATTAGGACATGAGAATCTTTCAAAAATACCAATGCTGAGGACTAGTGTTGCCGCGACTTCCGACTCCGGCCCGCCAAGTCGACTTGGCGAAATTGACTCAAATTGAGTCGAGTCGAGTCACGCACACGACTTCGACCGACTTCTGAGTCGCACCCAAGTCGACTTGAGTTGACTTGAGTCACTTGAGTCGAAGTTAGTATATAGGTAAGGACTCAGGCACTGTGAATCTCAGCAGCTCCCTGACGAGGATGTATAATTGAACCTGGAAGATTTTTTATTTCAGATGAAGACACATTCAGATCAGAGCAGAGACATTCGGCAACTGACCTACGCTCAGCAGAACCATCCTCACCAGCACTCAACACCCAGCCTGTCAAATGTCAGCTCACTCGAGCGGCCAAAAGAAAGTATCTTTTTCCTGTGTCATCGCCACACATCTCACATTCGGCTCGCAACCAAACCGACTCGCCAATCGCATGGCAATCTCCCAGGGGCGAAGATCCAAACGAATCGAGAGATGTTAAGGCTTTCGTTCGTTTTCTCTGAATGCGCGGGACCACAGTGATGGAAATCATATTTAGATGAGCCGTCCGATGCCCCACACGACACCAACATGTACGCGCTAGCTGCCGCACCCTCAACAAGATATGCTCCGTCCACTCTAAACAGTCAGTATCAATATAACTAAGTGATATGGTTAACACATTCTCTGTATTTCAGAGCAGTCCGAATATTAATACAGTACCTGTTGATTCGCTACAAAGTACACCATCGAATTGTATGTAGGTACCATTCTGCTGACGAAGTGGGCATGTCTGGTGGCCATGGCAAGGTTGTCAAAAATGTATTGTGACCTGAAGGCCAGCACATGCATAGATGGAATGTGTCTGCCATGAGGGAATGTGTCATGCACCCGCATGAATGTCGCGGCCATCAAATGAATCTGTCATGAACCCGCAGCGACGGTTGCCGCTATTGAAGAGCGGCGATGCCGTATGATCGGGCCGTCTTAAAAAACTGTCATGGTCATGAAGTCTTCCCAAGATGTCTTCAACGGTACTGCTGCGCAAGAAGCTACAGATCAGCCCCAGCTGGCACTCATATCCCGTTTGTGCCCACTGAGGAAGAACGGAGTTCTGTGCTGGTAGACAGCAAGTATGGGTCGGTCGTCCTGATATGGGGTGTACGGGTGAACCAGAAAGTGAGCGAATAGGTCTCGAAATGTCGTGTATGCGTGGAATAGAAATCGGGTGGGAAATCGGAGATGTGCCGTGTGGGCGTGAAGTACGGGTGAAGGGCATAAATACTCGGTGAGGGCGATGATCTGGTGCTCAGGTGGAAAGTGTTCACTGGCGACGTGCTCACAGTGGAGCACTCTCTTCACTGGTCACGGCGTAGATGGTGGTTCGGGGGTAAAAGGGTCCTATTTTGACATGTGTACATACGAAACAAAGGACCGGTCCGAGGACCGGTGAACCGTAATGTAAGTATGGAGTTATAAATTAGAAGGGAGGCGACCAGCGGTCCATCCTACCCTTCCACACCACTTTTCAAGTGTGTCAGAGCGACGCCATCTGGGCTCGGTTTCACCAAGTTCTCATCGAGTATGAAGCCAACAGATTAGCCCTCGCATTCAAGGAATCTGCATTACCTCATATTTCCGGCATTCGATTCAATGTGGATGGCCACACACGGTATTTGTTAGGTATTACTACTTATCGTCGCAAGACCTCTTGCCTCTCTTCAAAGCTTTTTCAGCAGCCTCAACAGCTCGATTCGTTTAATTCGGAGCTACCATTCAGCCAGACAGCACAGTGATCGGTAAGTTGGGTTAATCTCGCCTTGACAAATCTTTCAATGCCAGTAGTTCTTTCCAATGGTGCTTCAATTTTGGAGCACAATGGTGGCCTGATGGCAGTCACTACTTTTAGTCGCGCTCACCAGCGAGTCAGATTTCTCCTAACCGTAAAATAACCATTAATGGTTACCAGCACAAGATTTGCGCTCAATTTGTCGGTCAAGGTGGCGAAGATCGGCTTGAAGGTCTGTCACACCTGTTTCACCCTTCTGATCTGTCATGAATCGCCCGGGTTCTACTATTTCGCGCGACACGTCCGTATGGATACAGATGCGTCTTAGCGGCACGGGACTCTCATGACGCCACCACGTGACCTTCTCACGGTTGAAACCCGGCCTCGGATTCTAAAGCCGCAGACTCAGGGAGTCTGCGCCACGGAATACAGAAGACGTTAGGGACTAGGAACCCGCACAGACGGATTCTAGTCCCCGGACACACCAAGGGCTGACACAGGAGAGTACACAGAGTACAGGAGTGGTTGCAAACCCGATCGGGGTTTGAACCACTGGATACGATGGCACTTAGGAACTAGGAAACCCGAATGTCGGGTCTCCTAGGTCCACCGACGCCACGGAAACCAACACAGAGGAGTCCAGGAGCATCAGCATTAATGCTCCTTAACGCTACGTTGCAGGAACTGATCGTGATTGACCGCGATCACTTTAATTTATTAGAAGCCTATATAAGCACGGTAGAATCTCCATGTACAGTAGATTCTACCTCGTCTAATCTCAGGCTTCTACCTTGGCTTGACATAGGCATTGTCTCCACCCTGCCCCGCTTCCCTCGCACCGTACTACGGGTTGTATCCACGCCTCGGGTTTTGTACCTGAGTGGATATCACACCCTCTTCAACTCGTTCCGGGTTCCGCCTCGCATCCCAACCTACGACATACGGCCTCCTAGGGAGGACGCCGTACGACTGGTCCTACTGCTCGGGGAACACACAAGCTATTAGCGTCTATTGGGTTTCTCCTGGTTGGGGTTCTCGCCGGGTTACTCGCTGTTTAGCCGACCCAGAGGCCGTTGCTGACATGATCACAGTGACTCATGTCCGATATTTAAGTCCTGGTGCCAGGTAGAAACTGAGGTCTCCAAGGTGGTCAACAAGACGATGTTGGGACTGTATAGTTTCTTTTTTTTTGACCTGCTATGGTCGGTGCAGCGCAATGAGAACAAACTCCTTCCTTGTCACCTATCTTTTACAGCCGGAAATGCCCGCTGCAAGCGATCACGTGCTGAAACCATCGCGAAGTCTGGTGCACCGCTCAAGAGGCAGAAAGTCAACATGGTGAAGGGGATGAAGAGAATTTTGACATCAATTAAGGGCGGAAGACCAGACGGATGGCGCGCAAGGCCATGTAATATTTTTCACACTTTCTTTCAGTTCAATTTCTTGAGTTCTGTCCGGAATGTGAGGTCGGTGATCTTGAAATTTTTCGCCTACTCTTGCCTGTGACATGCTTTGGCACGAAGCTGCATTGTCGATTGAAGGTCATGCATGTTCTGAAATGCCTTAGATGCTGAGGTTCTTGAATAAAATCATGTACCTTGTTGTAGCGCAACTTGTGGTTGCATGTCCCAAACACATGTATATAACAATTTCCTCGCTCGGTATTGCTAGCGATGCATATGGGCACAAATATGGGTTTCAGAGCACAAGATATACATATCCTGAAGGGTCTCAGGTACCTGAACTTATTGAACAAAGTTATTTACCTTGTTGTTGTTCACCATTTGAATGCCGGAGGACGAAACAAGTATGCAGTTATTTGGAATCTAGTTATATCGAGTAAACCTACGCTCCCATTTACTAATTATACCCAATATAAACAGCTCCTCGTTTTATTGTCATTAATTAAGAAATGTGCCAAAAAATGCCCGACTTCACTGACTCTAGTCGACTGGAGTCGACTTCGAGTGACTCAGCTCATCACAAGTCGAATCGAGTCGAGTCGAGTCGATTGCCATTTAGAGTCGACTTATCAAGTTGTGACTCGACTTTTCGAGTCACGGCAACACTAGTTGAGGACGTACTTTCTCAGTGGTTGCGGGATCATTAATGTCATGAATGGCTTGTGCAATCGATCTGACAGACCTATCCCAAAGGGCGCCAATGTTGAATGGTCGTACTAGTCAGAAAATTTTGAAAGCTGTTTCTTGGCTCATTGGCTGTCGTAGGGGTTGGTATGAGGAGACATGTTTTTTTTCCTAAAAACTTGACATTGACACTAATGTCTCATTCTACTTGTTGATGGATCTAGCATGTAACTCGACAAGATTTTTTTCATAGCCTCTGAGGTATATGGTTTTCACCTGCCGTACAAGTTAACATCGGGTCGAATAAGCAGCTGCAGATCTCCACAAAAAAAAATTATAAAGATTTATGTTGTGTTCCGGGGTGCTCAAGTGGAGCTGAACCGAAATTGCGGTCGTTGCACTCACCTTCTTGTTCCCTGTAAGGCCTATGCAGTTGCCCATCCGTTCTATACACCATAATGGTGGCTGTTGCATGACATAGCCGCCGGGGGCTGTGGCACAGCACAGCCACGCTCTTCGGTACACATATTGGCAACAGTATAGGTCGACCTTCGACCCCATACGCAAGCCATGGAAATCCCAGTCCCTCCTGGCTGTGTGCGCACGGAGAATGCGCTCAAAACTGGCAGCGCATCCATGCTCCCCTATTCTACGTATTGACTGTGATAGGTACGAAGCCACGTTAACTTCCCCATGCTTCGAAAAGTAAGAGACGTAGACGAAGCGACAGAAAAAAAGGTATTTAAAGGCTCAAGGTCCTCCGCCTCTTTCTTAAGGTCTTCTTCCAAAAGTTCAGGTCTTTGCAACTCCAGCCCATCTCAACTAGTCTTATCGAACATGCCTGGTATTGCTCTTAACATCGTATGCCTCGGGCTTTTGGTGCGTACATTTTATTCCCATAGTGCCTTTTTTCGCGCATTTCAAGCACCTCCCATAAGAAATGAAATACACTCGTGGAGCATGGCTGCTCACTCCAACACGATTCGCGGAAGACACCGTAAAGTCTCAGGAGAACCGGTGGTTCAACTCCATCTGAGGACATATTGGTTGTTGCATATTATTTTTTGCCTCAAGATGAATTACGTTGATCAAAAATCAGACGAAGACGCGTCCATTGGATTCCAGGGTTCGCCGGTTGATCCAGCGGGAGCCACTGTACTGGGGTTCTATCCACCAGAAAACATACGTATGGATCCTCGCCATTTTTGTTCCAATATCGGCAGCTAAATGAACACACGGTGAATACGCCAACAGCGGGTCCAGATATTGGAGATAATTGCATTATGCTCGCTCACCATTTCCATGCGCTTGACGTTAGACGTCGGTACAGCCGTGACAGACGCGCAGTTATGACATCTACAATAAGGAAAGAAAGATCCTCGTGGAGTATGACAGCTCCCTCCCACAATTTGACGTGGCGCCAACCCGAATGTACGGGAGAGACGGTGGTCCGATTCCACACCCGGACAATCCACCGTTTGGTGTCAGTATCACGCCTGCCCATGGGTTGCTCCGGTAATGCACCGTCGCGCAGTCAGAAGATTCAGGAAACGAAAACAAACTCACGCTCAATGATTGACTGGGCCGGAGAAGATGGTGTGTCGAGCAGCACAAGCAGCAAGTAAATCTTGCCAAATTATTCATTGTCAAGTCACCGTGGAATCGGACCAACTCGAATTTAATGCCTTACTCACCGCCTTACGTTCACCCTGCCTGCCTGCGGGAGATCCTCTCCGTCAATGGGAAAAGCGTATATCACTATCACTATCACTATCAACGACCCATTCCAAGTCCTCGTTGAGCAAGGCAGCTCACTCGCTCCCACGAATGTCCTTGGGTTGATAATATGGGAGAGGCGGCGGTTCGACTCACCCGAAGGACATAATAGTCCCGTGAGAGCTCCGTTCTTGCCATTTCTTTCTCGCTGCGCGAGCTTCCGGGAAGTAGAAAATAGATACTTTGCTGCAGAAGAATCAGAAAAACTCGAATTTGATACACAAATGACCCACCTTTTTCGATGAGTACACGGAGAAAGCGCCATGAGTTTGGGATGAGGAAGGGAAGGTCCTTATGGAGAATGTATTTACACTCCAAAACGATTTAATGAAAAAAGTCACCTACATGAATTTGGGAGAGAAGGTGGTTCAACCCAACCCTCAGGACGTGCTGAAGTTCCCCAAAGGTTTTTCCTGGTTGATTGCTCGGCAAACACCCTGATCAGGAGTAAAGTAAATCATGATTAAACTTGAAGAAGAAAGAGACGCCTTGAACGAGACCGCTGGGGTACCCAAAGCAGCCCAAGGCTAGAAGAAAATAGGTACCAAGTGTCTCGGCACGAAGTGCTTGCAGAGCCTCCATGAACGCGCTCAACGAATCGAAGACCATGAGATTTTTAAGGATTATTGCGCATCAATGGAGGGTGAGGTTGAGAAGCGCGGTATTCTAGATACAGCGCCGTCTTTTGCAGCTGCGACAGGGCGGACAAGACAGAGTGAAGTCGCGACGTTAACGAAAACTGGATGTAGAATGTCAATGCCATGCACGTGCAACACGCTTGCCATGCTCGCTGATTCGTGATAATTCTTTACGTCGCCTCGTTCGGCGTCCTCGACGCCGAGTTTGAGCCAGACGAAGTCGGGTTGCATTAGCGTGGGATCCAGAGCCGAAGATTGACGTGAACGGAGCACAGAAAAGCAGATGGCGATGGAGTAAATTCGAGTGACTGGTCGACTTGGACGTGCAAGGCAGGCAGTGGGACTGTGGTTGGTGGTCGGTGGGAAGCGTGAGAGATACGTCGCTGCGTGATGGCGGATCACCGGGACAATTTGCCAAGTCGTACTTTTCTTGCCCACGTCACGCATGTAAGGGTCCGGTCTTGGTCTCGGTCCTGAAGTCTGCTGTGCCGCAGATCCGCAGTGAGCGGCGCAGCGGCACTGGCAGCGGCGTAGTTACTTGCCGCAGCCGTAGTTCATCCGTAGTCTGTTGTATTGTCCTCAGTAGTCAGTTTCCCGGTTCCGAGGTCCTCTGTAGATAGTATAAAGACTCAGTACTTACCAGTACTCGTCAACGACGGAGCTTTACCGACTCAATTCCTTAGTCTAAGTAAAACTCCCACCGGCTTGGATCAACGTGTTCTGCGACTTCTTAACCAAGAACTCCGCAGCCTCACACACGCATCTCCATTGACTCTCAGCCGTTTGCGGCTGGCTGGCGCTTTTAGGACGGTGTGTTGCTCAGGATCACTCAGACGACGGACTCGATTCGCGAATGCTCTGCTTTCGATCATTCTGATTAGTTTCCGGAACGACGCTTAACGTCCGCCCCCTCTCCGTGCCATCGTCCTCATCACGTCACTCTCCGAGCACTCGATTTTCGAGACAGTACTTTGTTCTTATCAAGGCAGTCCCTGTTAAACCGCTCTATACCACCATTAGACGCCCACGTGCCAAACATAAGTAACCGTGATGACATAATTGACCGCAACACAGCCTTGCGGCAAACCTCGTTTTTTGGCCAGCGATGCCACCTCCGACAAGGATGTCCATGCTCCCCTCTCCCTCCCCGTCAGAGACAGAGTCTCAAGCACGGACAGAGAACTCAGGCCGCCTCCCCGCCGCCGGTGCCCAATCGAGCTTATTACCCGACAGCACCGCCCCAGGCATAGCGCTATCGTGTGGGGCAGAGCACGAGGCCGATCCTGCCACGGACGACTGGTGGGACGCACGGCGGCCTGCTGTCGTGCCCTTCCTCCCTTGGCCATCAGAACAGCCGCAAGACCGCACGGCGCCACAGCGCCCGCCGCGCAGATCCACGGGGTGCGGCGCCCGAGTGCACCCTCGCGCGCACGCTGCGCACGACGGGGAACGCTGGGTCGGATATGTCGAAGACATGGAGTGCACGGTTGTTGTCAGGCTGGACGACCAGTATTTTCGCAAGCGATCGACGCTTGGGCTCGGCGGTGCTGGGTGCGGATGTGTTGTCGATGGAGTTGGGTGTGCAGTCTGGTGAGCGATCTCCCTCTCTTTTTTTTTTCTCGGGTGCAACATTGCACAAAATATACGTCAATCCGGGCCCTCTCACCCACTACTCTATATTCCATTCGTCGTCGTGACCCTAATACTAACAAAATTCCGGCTCCAGCGGCAACGCCCCTCGGTGCGCTGCACATCCCATGCCGCACGCATCGGACCCGTAAAGGACCGGCGCACTACGTCTTCCTCCCCAGCGCAGTTTCGCCATCAATAAAAGACGCGGCCGAATCGTCACAGTACGTGCTCTAATCTTCTTTGCTTTTTCCCAGTTGCTTCCCTTTCTCTCACCCTTTCCTCGCCACACACACACACATTTTGCTTCTGTTCTGTTCGCACCTGTCCTACCATCCCCACCCCTGCTCAAATCTGAATTCGGCGCACTCACCCACCCACCCACAGTCTTACCGCTCCCACTGTGTCACCTTACCCACCCTCGCCGGGCAATTTGTTCAGCGGTGAGTTTATCCGGAGCGTGGTGAACGGGCTGGATGAGTTTGTTGACATTGGGCTGTTCCGCTCGGACGGGGACTTGAACTTTGAGCGGGACTTTGGGCAGTGGTTCAACCCGGACGACGTCGGGATGGAACTTGGCGCACCTCAAAACGAAAACACGTCCTCACGCACTAACACAAACCCACCCCTCCCGTCCGAATCGGAAGGGGGCTCGAACTTTGAGCGAGAATTTGGGCGGTGAGGTCCCGAGGGCAGGAGGGTGCTGTACAAGAGACGTGGCTGGGGCCATTTGAGGGAGGAAGCAACGGTACGGGTTCAGGCGCAGGTTCAGGCTCGGGATGTGGGTACGGGGGGAAGGTGTGTTTCTTCTCTCTCTTTTTTGCTTCGTTTCTTGTGCTACTACTCCTTGCACTACTCGTACGTCTCCTTGCCTTTTCTCTTCTTCCCAGCTCTTCTTCTCCCCCTTGTATCGCCAGCTGATAGTAATATGTCCCACCACAGTACGCCCGACATATCGATGATGGACAACTCCTTGCCCGCCGCACTCCGCTCGAACCGATGGTGTTCTCGGACCGGCATGCGTGTGTTTCTTCCCGACCTTCGCAGCAGCCGGGGCTCATTTTTTTTTTTCCTTTTTAGGATATCGTACAGCCGGCAGCAACGCGGACTGTAGCCCCATCGACGAGACCAGAAGCGGAGGCGTGCGTAGGGGCGCGCGTCGTGTCGCTATTTGCGCATCGGTGGGAGGGGTGCATCCTGCCTTCTTTGTCTTTCCTGTATTCCTTCCCCGGGGTGGCCAACTACCCCATTATTTCAATCATGTTGTACTACCGCGCAAAAGATATTCACCGAGAACTCAAGTGTTGGGATATTTGGGAACTTGGGGTCTTGAACTCTTGCCAAGATGCATGCCTTTGTTTATAGTTGGGCTAGGTTGACGATGGCGGATGAGGCACTGATGTGATTTCAAAAGTATGGCCTTACCTATCTTGGTAAACTGCTGAAAATGTTACTCGGTTCCTCCGCTCTACGACGAAATTTCTGACCTGTTGGAGATGGAAACCCTAGATCCACATGCACCCCAAATTCACTTAACACCGACTCGTAGTCACCTTCGTCACTTCATTGCTTTAGAAATGAGAAAGTTCGTGAGTTTGATGGAAAAGCGTGACATCTCTGCATAGGAACTTAAGCTAAGGCTATGTTTAGGAGATCTTTGAACGCAGTGAACACCACTAGTACTGTAGCCGATAATCTGCTCGAATTTGAAGATTTAATACAGACGCTACTTACACTGTTTGTAGCTCGCTTTCAGCTCTCCTGGCAACCACCGACCCATCCTCTACGACACATCTTGACGCACAACGTAACCTCTTTCTCCCGATTATCTCCGACACACCGCCGCCCTCCCGCCCTCCTGACGCGCCCCACTGCCACGTCCACGCGACGCGTTTGTTTGTCCCTGTATCGCGCCGCACACTCTTGCCGACGTCACGCTTTTGACTCGCACGACAACGAGACTCACAATCTTCGTTGACGACGAGTCCGCCACCGCTGCCCGTCCTTCTCACCTCTACCCCGCATATTCGGCCCGCATCTCGCTAATCCAGCCGCCTGCGCCTGCACGCGCCTTCCATCCGCCATCGCCGCCGCTCCCCTTTGCCACCGCTGCCCGTCCTCCTCGCCTCTACCCCGTGTATTCGGCCTGCATCCTACTCATCTAGCAGCGCTGCCTGCGCCCGCACGTGCCATCACCGCCGCTCCCCTTCGCTTGCTGCCACTTCCCATCGCCTCGCCCACACTGCGCTACTACGCTATACTTAACCGCCTACTTCTACCTCAAGACTAAGCCCTATCCATGCCTATATGCCAAAGCCGACTCGAAGACTAAGTGCCTGCCCGCCAGTCAAGCCCCTCTCGCCGTGCCCTCGCTTCTCGTCTGATTCCTTCCATCTCACCTTGCCCTCCCTCTTCCAAGGTCTATCCCTCCCATTCTCTGCGCCCTGACCCAGTGAGCACGAGCTAACGACCTCCATTTTGTAGATTTGATGCCCCCGCGTTCGCTACATTCTTCACTACGCATGCGCCGACACCGTCCCGCCGTGACCCTGTCGCATAACAGCTGCTACAGCACGGATAGAGCGGCTGCCCCTCAACGCGCCCTTTGTACGATCTAGGTGCGCTTTCGTACCAGACCTTTTTACTCTTATTTTTTCCTCCTCTCTCAATGTACCTATCCTCTCCTTCCCCTCTTTCTTCTTCGTCTTCCTTCTATGCCGCGGCCATCAGCCCGTCGGCTCCAATGCTCTGCCTCACACCACCACCACCTCAGAGCCCTGTCCTTCGTTTTCGACCCCTCCCATGTGACAGCTACTAGCGTCTTCACTGCTCAGCCCTTGCTTGCAGCCCTCTCCCTCCGATCTTTGGGCCGCCCGTCGCCTTCAATGCAGCTCCCTTCCTGTCTCGGTATTTCGCATCCTCCACTGAGCTCCTGGCGATTTATCGAGCTCCCCTTCCATTGCTCGATATCCACACGACTAGGGTTTCCATCACGAACACCGGTGCATAGCTTCTCCCCCGCATCAACACTACCTCACGCTCATTGGCCAATTCCTTGTTAGGTATCCGTCGCCGTCTCTCGCTTCGGAAACAGCTGATTCTCGCTCATTTTGGCCGTCGGTCAACCCTACGGATCCGATTCAAGGAGGACACTGACACTACTGACAGGGGACGCGCATGTGGAAATGAAGGTGTGTGCCCGGCGCCTAACCCCACATTCCTGCTTACTCGTCCTTCCCGCGCAGCCCAGCCTCTCTTCAATCCCTCACACGCCACATCTACCTCCTTTACAACCCTGCTGCGCCACCGATGCCGGCCATTGCAGCAAGATTCACTGGCGCCCTCATAACCCTAGACCGGTGCATGGTATTTTACAATTACAGCCAATGTCGGAACCGAAGGCGCGGAAGAAAAATTCCTGTTTTGAGATGTTTCCAAAGAATTCCGGATATCTCAGTCAGTTCTTCACTGATTCACCCAAAAACTAGATAGATCTACTCGGCTAATTCATGCGCAATTAATGATAGAGAGGAATTCATGAAATCATCATGTATTAGGTAATTTCTGTTTTGGGGCTGTTTTTGTGCCGAATACTGTCTGGCACGGCCAGAACATGTCCAAGTGGCCTAGGATTTTAGGAGGGACAACGTATATGTGATATATAACATGTGATAGAGCTAGAAGTATATGAAACCTCTAGATAAATCTGATCATGACAATATCTCTGAATACTCCAAACTGCCAAATGTTTTCAATGGAGCTGGAAGGACTGTATCATAATTATCCTCAGTTCTGGCTCTATCAAATGTTTTAGTAGGTATATATGTTGTCCCTTCCAAAATTCTAGGTCACTGGGACATGTTCTGGTCATGCTAGACAGTATTCAGCACGAAAACAGCCTCAAAACAGAAATTACCTAATACATAATATTTTCATGAATTCCTCTCTATCATTAATTGCGCATGGATTAGCCGAGTAGATATATTCAGTTTTTATGTGAATCGATGAAGAACTGACTGAGATATCTGGAATTCTTTGGAAACGTCTCATAACAGAAAAATTTCTTCCGCGCCTTCGGTTCCGACGTCAGCTGTAAATTTGTGTCCTTCTGAGACGCACCGCGTTCGAGCATGGCACATGCGCCTGACTTGCGAGTGTATTCCCTCTGCTGCCCCACGTCCCTCCCCAGCCACTGCACCACTCCCTCCGCTAGTCACCCTGTCCGCCCCCGTGCGCCCTGCCCAGTTGCTAGGCTGCCACCACAGCACCCACGCCATCCACTGCACTCGCTGCCTTCGCTATACGCGCGCGCACACGCGCCCAACCAACCGGCGCATCCCTTCCACCGCTATGTGTCGCCCCACTCCCACACCGCTCCCTCCACCCGAGCCCGCTTCCATGTCAACAAGCCCCCGACCGCACGCTCCCTCACCTGCGCCCGGCTCGCACAGGCGTGCACGGCACCCTTCCTCCTCCGGCACACTGCTACCTCACTCCCTTCGCCCTCGCCGCTTTCACCGCACTTGCTGCTTTTGCCGCACACGAGCACACACGTACCCCACTGGCGAGCTCGTCTCCCACGCCGCTCTACGTCGCTCATCCCCATGCTGCTCTCTTTGCTTGGGCACGCTTCCACCATACATTCTTCCGGCTTGCAACCACCGCGCACGCCGGCCTTCCTTCCCTCGCTTATGACTATATTGCTCCCTCCTCTGAGTCCACTTCCATGTCATCGCGCTCATCACCGCATGCACAGCCGCACACTCTCCTCGACACCGTCCTCTTCCCTCCGCCCATGGGTTTTTCCACAGGTGACGTGGATCTTGCGGGTCAGGGGTGTCGGAGGTTGTATGGAACTAGTAAGAGGAGTGAAGCGAGGGCCTGCCCCCTGGATGCGAGGGGCGTGAGAGGGAAGTGGACCTGGGTATGGAGTGATTGTTGGCTGAATACAGAGGTGCGGGCGTATATCTGTAAGAAAGCGGGTGCGGAGAATGCGAGCTTGGCAAGTATGCGTGGGAATGGACATGCGAAGGGGAACGGCAAGGGGATTGGAAGATGCGTGAGGACGACCGCGTGGACGACGCAGAGGCGTGGACGCATCTCGGTATCTTTGTGACGCGGGCGCTGAAGCAGGGTGAAGAGATCGTGGTGGGCTGGGAATGGGACGAACCAAACACCGTGTAGGGGGCTTGGTGGATTGGACGGTGCGTCTCTTTGATTATCTTTTCTCTCCCTTCAAACCACGTCTTCATGTCTTCCATCTTCCACGTTCATCCGCTCCCCAATCTTTCAGCTTTCTTCCATCTCTCTTTCCATCTCTCCTCTGTCTATTTGCCCGTTCTCGTACACACGTACCCCTTCCCTCACGACTAATTCATCTCCCTCACAGACTACCTCTCCCGCCGACGCCAGCGCAACGACAACTGGTCCAGGCGTGCCGCCGCCCAGCCCCGAGGCCCCGATGATGCGCTGGGCCCACTGATTGGTGCGGAGCGCTGGGTACCTGTGGTGGACCGTGTGCGGGGAGCAGCGGGTGGGGAGGCGTCGTGCTTGAAGGGGAGGGGGAGATGTATTGCAGCGAAGGCCATGGGAGCGTGTACGCAGGCGGGTACGGATACTTTGACACAGGGAACGTCTTTGCAAGCGCGAGTAACGAAGTTTATGGTGCAACCGGGAGCGGGGGGCGCAGGTGCGGCGAACACGTGCAAGCCTACTACTAGTATATTATATCTCGGTGGCCCTCAGGACTGGCTCAGCATCAGCCTTTCTCTTCTGTTCAGCACCAACTCCATGCTCTCTACATGGCCCCACAATTTGACTCGACCTACGGTGTTTGGCTTGTCTCTCTTTTCCTCGAGACAATACTCTACGGCATAAGCGTTCTTCGGACCTGGATTTGATTTGCTGCTTGTCCGACCGACATGCTCTCTCTTGAGTGGACAGTGAGCAAAAGTATCCTCAATATCTTTCTGGGACTCACGCTCACCAGGTTCTTGTCATCTTGTGCGACTTTGCTTTCCTTCGAGTCATCACCGTCTGAGACACTGTCTACAGAGCTCTGGAGACGACCCAAATTGTGTTCTTCTTTCCTTCGTCGTACTTTCGTTTCGTCGAGCGCTTCGGGGAGCTCCAACTTGATCTTGTCTGGTGAGCAATAATCCTGGCTTTCAACGCCGTGTGGGCTTACGAGCCCAACCGATTCGGTATGAACCGGTGCACTTCACCATCGTTGACGCTAACGGTGTCTTACCTTCGTGGCTCCAACTCCTGGCCGCTGCACATCGTCGCCTTTATCATGGGCGAGTCAATTGACAGTATCTTTCCGCTTTCGTTGTTCAGATGTAATGTGTCCTATTCATATGATCTGAGCCGCTTTGTACGTAAGAACGGGGGTGACAAAAAGAGTTATGATGATGAGGTCCAGGATCAGTCACAGAGTGCTTCAGGACCTTTGAATGAGTGGACATAGTCGAGAAGGAAGTAAGTACAAATCGATCAGGAAGCAAGATAGGGGATGATGGCGCTTAGCGGTACTCAGACTTACTCCGACCGTCGGTGGTAAGTCTTAATGAGATATAATCGGACTTTGAAATTTCCATCTATCAACTTACGGCTAAGTGCTACCAGCCGTTATGGTAAGGAATACCTGTTTGCTTATTCCTGCACCTAATGGCTGGACACGAGCCTACAAAAAAGACGAAATTTTCGGTTCAAATGTTGAATTTTTCAGGGTGTCACGCAAAATTTCGGTGGCTGCTGAAATGTTGAATAGGTAAAATGGGTCACGTGTCACACACCCTGTCGGAATAGTCAAGGAATAGTACAGCATTTGGAACTTTGATAGTTACAATAAGTACAACCCTAAAGCTCAATTTTTGAGCGATAAATAATGTTACAGCTGCGTGTTGGTCTGTGACGGTAACTGACCTAGACAATGAGTGGTAAAATTGGCGGTGTCAAAACAGTCCGTTGATAGCCAACTATCACTGCATGGAATGGACTGATCCAGAGAAGCTGGAGATGAAAGATCTGCCGAAATGAAGGAAACGGTCAGATATCAATGGTCTGAAAGACAACGATCTACAGTTGATAGTCTTCGTGAGAGAGTGTTGTATTTCAGGACACCACATAATTTGGGCTGGTTCAAGTTATATACACCACCCGCCTCCAATGTCCCATGTTAGATCGATATTGGTCTGTGTCTCGGTCGAAACTATGAGGTTGAGAAAGCATAATGAATAGTATGAGCCACTGGGTGTCCAAACAGAAGCTAATTCTGAAGCGGCAGATCCCCCGAGGACACTTCAGCTGCCTGATTTGTGTTGCACGCTCATGTACATGGACAGATGGTGTGATGCCCAAGTGTCGAGGACGACCTTGTACCTGTCAACTCAATCCCGAAATGACAGATGGGTATGAGTATGATGAAGAGTAGTTCGAACTTTCCATGAACTGAGGTAACCACACCGGGATGAACTAAACCTGTACATCCTTGAAGACGGCCTCCAGACCCCTTTGTGGGTTTCCGCTACCTTTTGCGGCGGGTATCCCCACCGCTATCCGTTTTAGCTACGGCAGTGCCGAAGCGGTTGAGCGGAAAGGGATCAACCAGTACTACGGGTCTTTTTATTGCCAATGCGCACGACATGCAATTCTGTCCGGCCTTCACTGCGGCGCGCGTGGGAGACCGCGATCTCCCATTCGACACCACCGATGCGCCGTAATTCCTCGGTAATAGCGAAGCGAGTCGTGGAATCAACCAGTATGTGAGCGCGGCCCGACGGGTAGTTGAAAATCATCATATATAGGTCGTTTGGACACTGCTGCATGAGGAATACCTGGGCCGTAGATATCGTGTCACTGGGGTGAGTGTTATAATCTTCCTGTAGCACGAGACGCAGGAACTTGTGCTCCCGATGGCCGAGATTCTGATCCTCATCTGCAGGTTGGATCAGTCAACTCGCAGTGTACAATGCTAAGAATCGGATAGGGCCTTACTCAGCGTGATTGCCTGGCGACGTTTGTATCCTTGCCGATGTTCGCCTGGCGCCAGTCGGGCGTCGAAAACAATAATACAAAGTCAAAGAATATGATTTACGAAAAAACGTCGGGTGTACTGTACATTTGCTAGCGAGTGGTATATAGCTTGTTCTCCCACTATATAAATCGTAATTCTTGGTGTCAAATCGGGTGGCTCGGGTGGAGGTATGAGTGAAAATGAAGAGATTCATTTATTTATGTTCCACATCCTGGAGTAATCAAGCATCTAATATTAATTTTGCGGATAGTCGGACGAAAATTGTGCTTACCAATGAGCGCTGGCTCCGCACACCCCCAAAGGAGATGGCCATCGTATCTGTTTTGCTTCTCGGATGCGACAAACAAAAATCAATATCCGACACATTAACGGTGGTGCATTCACGAAACCTCTGCCTGCCGTTTAGCCTGCTCCACTCAGACACATCATTGTTTAATTAGGATATTGCGACACTCACGAGGCGAGCATTGCGTTGGAGAAGACTATATTTAATAGACGACTGCATCAAATTCAGGTCCATGGGCTGGTGAAGAAATAATCGCACGCTTTGATTGGACTAAAAAGACGCCGGCCCAAATAACTGAACAAGAATGTTGAGCGATAATTTCGGTGGCGAGGAAAATACCCACGGTCCGTTCTTGTCAAGAACTGTGTTCGTGTTAACTACGCGTCAAGGAGAGAGGGGAGAGTCCCACCAGGATTATTTGGATAACGCTGCCTGCACTGCAAATTCACAAAATCTCAATCCGAATGCTGAAGCCACAGCAGAGCACTTTTTACCTGGTGAGGATCGTCGATTCTAGGATTGTGGCATTAGCGCAACGAAATCAAAGCTGTGATTGAAACAATCTCACCAATAGCCCACAAGATAAGCGTGTCCACCATTGAACGGGTTCTGTGTCAGTCTCAGTCTTAATCAAGGTGGGCTTCAAGCTATCTTACCGCTTTGACTCGCACGAGCGCATATTCCAGAGACAGAAGCACAACGACGCAGTGATTAAAATATCCACACTCAAGTCAAGCGACAGCGATGTGGTGACCAGCCAGCGCCACTCCAGGATGATAGTAGCGCGGACATATTTCAGCAGGAGTGCTGCGATCGACATGTGGCCGACGAAGCGCAAAAGCCCCAGGACGCAGGCAAGAGCCATGATATACCATTGCCCCGAGAGCACGCGAACTCGGTTGGCGAAAAAGGTCTAGAACATGCTGTGAATCATGGGCAATGGCAAAGGTAGTCAGTCATGCACTCACCTGAACTACCGTATAAATGAGTCCAGCAAAAAGGATCGTGATGTCTTCGGAAAGAGGCGGACTGAGGACGTGGCTGGGTTGACCATAGAATGTTATGGTTTGCAAATAAAGCTACGAAGGAGCTTAGCGCTCACGCGTTGGATCAATGACGGCCACTCACAGCATGTAAAGCCGATATCGTGTGTCCGAGTTCCAGAACCCTAAATCTCGTGTGAGAAAACGTGTGGTTGGGTGGCCACACAATAATCACCAGACGAAAGCAACCTGGATGAGGTAGGTCAGAAAATGTCTTAAAACACCCCCTTCTGCGACTTACGGCGGCTTTGAGAAGGTTTGAATCTTTGGGAAACCGCCTGTAATAATTAAAGGTTTGAAGTGTCTCGATCCCGAACAGGAAGACCCCCAGCACGCTGCCAATCTCAAGTGCACCGAGATTCCCGTTCAGGTCGAAAAGAGAAAGATTAGCGGACATGGAAAAGGGAAGGGGATCGATGTATAGGGAAGGGGTATCGGTGTGTGGGGAAGGGAAAACGCGGAAGGAATGCAATTTATATATCTGCCCCAAGGAAGTCCGCGTGGTAACATTGTACGGGTTAAAACGGTCTGTGCATGGAAGAACTGTCATAGCTAGGGATGGAATGATTCTGTTGTGACACGGGCGGCCGAGGCCACTGCAAGCCCTCTAAATGCGGGAAACCGTCGAGATGCCACCGGTCTGCTACACAGGATGATGTAATGAGTGCGTCACATTTAGGACACCGATGCATATTTTCGCCCAGCTCTGGGCACCGGCTTAAGCTGTTGTGAAGCAAGACCGAGTTATCACAGTCGACGTCTGTATGGCGGAGAATAGCGATAAAACTGATGAAACTGAGCCTCAGAAGACGGACACAAATTTGGAACGATCAGATCCCACGGAGTCAATTAGCTGCCCAGGAGCACCTGTAGATATCCACAGATGATTCAATGTTCAACTTTAATGGCATACTCGGACCTGTCAGCCTGGCAACCACCTAAACATGTACCAAACATGATTTGTAAATCATCGACTGCTCAATTATTATTACTCGTATATTAACTTTGAACGAGATCTCTTGAATCAGAGTGTACATGTTTGTATCCTTCCTTATCTGCACTTTCTTTCCGATCCATCTCCTTTCTTCGCTGCCTCGAGTATCTACCGTTTCTTTAACGAAATGACGAGGTTTCATTTGTACGACTTTAGTTCATCCCCATTGGGCCTATCCCCTTCCATGCCCTCTCTTCGTCCTCTTCCATTGCCACGACAAACACAGCCTTCGAGTTGACTGTCATCCCCATACAATTTAGCCTTTCCCACTCTTCCCATGACGCCCGATGCTGCGAAGCTGCGCAACAACTGTGAGCTGCGCCAAAGCTGTTGGATTCAATCCAAATCAGATTGGTCAAGGCAAGAAGGTGAGCCGATGAGTCTCGTGTGTCCACAGCCTCGAGAACAATCCCACATCGATGCTTAACAGTCCCCAGGACGCCACGTCCACCGCACTGCGGCCACGTCCCGTTCTCTTCCATATAAACAGTTTCCACCCCCTCCGCTCTTACCCTCTTTCCCCCCACGAGAGTTCCCGCTCTCGCAACTGTCACGACATAATTTTCGATAATTTCTCTCGTTTGCTCTCTTGGACCGGCTTGTCAAGCACAACTTATGCTCTCGAAACTGGATCAATTTTGGCTGAATCAATTTTGTTGTTCCCCATCACCATTCTTGCCTTCAACTGCGGGGAAAAATCTGTGTCTTTTATTGTACGCTCCTCAGACCATCACTTTTCTGTTGGAATCAATGAGCAATCCCATATTATCAGTGAACCCGTTGCAAACGCGCGGGGAATTCTTCGCTATCTACACTACATATATATTACTTTGCTGTAATTAAGGTACAAATTAAGTCTGTCAGGGCACAGGAATGAACGGCGGGGACCTGGTAACAAACTGCGCCACAGAGCCAGTGCGCGCACATAACTTGTAACTCCAACATTTTCATCCCTCTCCGGTCTCGTCCCACAGCTCAAACATAAGTCTTAACGACAACGAAGTTGTTAATTTAATCTTTGTGGTCGCGAGAAAGCAAAACATGGCACCCCTTTGCTCAACATCTCAAGTGCACTCAAAGTTTATATCCAATTCATCAGCGGAGCCTATTATTCGGCGTGTTCCTCAAGAAATTCCTTGTTCCTTGTTCGATCTACTGTCTAGGCCAATCCTCACGGATCAGCCTTGGCTCAAACTCCTTTGATATGATTGCTGTTTCTTGATTGCCCTGTTGCATTGCTCAACAGTCTCGCAGGCCTACTATACTGTACTCTTTCGTTCAAATCGGCAGTTACGCGTCACGCACCCCCCTGTCGATCATGAACTTTGGTCGAGGCCATGCGTCACTCGGGCCTCTGTCGAACCTCCAAGTGGTCACACAGGCCCCAAATTGCCTATAAAAAAAAGGGGGGGGCAAAAAAGACAAAAATTTCGATTCAAATGCCGAAATTTTCGAGGTGTCACGCAAAAATTCGGTGGCTGCCGAAATGTCGAATAGGTAAAATGGGTCACGCATCACACCCCCTGTCGATTTGAATGAAATTGTCCAGTATTTGTTGCCGCTGTCAGTGTTGACTCCTGGGAGGAAACATCTGTGTCTTTCAACTGAGCCAGTAAATCTCATTACAGTTGACACTGCCACGGCTCCTCTCTGTATGTGGTGCAAAAGTAACAGTTTCTCTTCTCTTTGGGCCTGGATCATATTTGGTTAATGTTTACCGATAGTCTGATGCCAAAATCTCGCTCTATAACACTGCGATTTACTTATCGCCGAAGCGAAGCGCAGGTATGTCTTGTACCTCGTGTATTAGATGCCTCGTATCAACCTTCCATTTTTCCCACTGTCTACCGGCACTTCCCGTATATGCGTGCAATTTCCTGTTTTAATTTCGGGGTTCTCCAACTAACCAGTGCATCAGAATTTCCCTTTGGTCCACGGAACTGGCCGCTCCACAATTATTTTCAACCTCGCCGATCAGCGCTCAATTTCCGCTGAAAAGGAAGGATCTCCGTCGCCCTCTTTCTCTCATTCTCACCCCCATTATCTTCCGCCCGTATCACTTAGGACCTTTGCACTGTGCGTCCTCCACTCTGAATCATTCCTCAGTTGCCTCTGTAACCAACATATATTAGGCACCCCCCCAGCGCGTAACGAAGGGTGTCTTCAGCAAATTACTCCATGAAGGGGCGAGTGATGTATTTTTCTCGTCTCTTTCCGGTTTTGCGCTGCATAACGGCATGTTTTCTACACTTTCTTTTTGCGCTCTCGGCTAATTTCCACCCGGTCGCAATTTCAAAATTGACTACTCCCAGCTGAAAGAAGCGACGTTCGAAAAGAAGTGAGTACTCAGGGAGGATCCTCAGCGATGATTCAATAATCCCAGGCAGTGCTCAACAGCTTGAGCGCGCTTCAACCTTCCGGCACTGTGAGGCCGATCTCCTTTTCGGATTTCATTGATGATTTACTGATGTTGCGTTCATGCCAAGATCCATCGTTCTTTGCTCTCGGTTGATTTGTAACTGGTGAGTGTTCAAACTCCTTGGATTGCGTTGATTTACTGACACTGCATTTATTCCAGTATCCTTCGCTCTTCACTTTTCACTCCCTGGGTCAATTGTGCAATCGGTGGGTGTTATAACCCAAATAAATTTGCATGTACTAAATTTCCGTCAGAGACAAGTTACAGACCTCATCTATGCCCTGCCATGAACGATGCGGGTGATCATTCCGCGCCGTCGACGCACCTAGTCCACAACATCACGTAAGATCCCCTTCCTATTAGCTTTCCGGTCCGCCCCTCCCTTTCCTCCGTCCGCTGTACATCCCCGATAACCCGAGAAGGTAAGCTATCATGCTCTTGCGGTGCGACACAGCTTTTCACTTACGCTTCCACAACATTCTCAGGTCCTCTTGAAATCGTGCGTGTGCTCAAGGTTTTGATTCTTTTGTTTGACTACACAATTTCACTGGATTAATTAGCTTCCCATCACCGCAAGCTCAACACCAACGACGCCGTACGTGCTAACATACCGGACATTGCAGCCTTATTCCACCGCGTTGGCGATGCGTAGAGCCGTAAACAAACTCTGTATTCAATTTCACGGGTCTTTGGTATGCCGTCGCAGGCTTTCCACTATGTTCACTTCTTCTAAGCTATTTTATAGATTTCACCCGTTGCGACCGCTCAAATTCAAATTCTCGCACTCCCGCGGGGCGGCCGGTGCGCTGGTGCGACCTCTTATGCACTTATAACAACTTTCTAGAAGTTGCTCAAGTTTTTGAAGGTCCCGCGAGCGAGGCGCGGCGCCGGGGTGAGTTTCTTTTTTCCCATCCAAGACTACTGACTCCAAACTGACTCCACTCCGCTTATGAGCCTCGAGCAGAGCCATAAACATATCTTTCCCTTATACTGTCCCGAAAGCCCCACATCGGCTCCAGACGCGTCTCCGATCCTATCCATTTTTCGTGTTTCAGGTAGCCATCAAATACGACAAGGACATTGACACGTTTTCGGTAGGCGTCTTTATAATATTACACATGTCGTTTGATACGCACATGTACCCAGATTCGGCGATGCACGCGTCCCCGCCACCACCAGCTATCTCCGACGCGCCAGAGGACAGCCAACACCTCAACTGAAGTTTTGGATTTGCAAGGGACGGGATGCGGGTTAGGGACGTTACCCCCCCTATAGTTTAAGCCACTACACGGCCTACGACCTATTCTTCATATTTCGCCGGGTTTCATCGATTTAGTCCAACTCATGCTTTTTAATTGAGTCTTGAAAGCTCCATGGGCGATGTACTATATTGGGCTGGGAACCTGGCCACCTTAGAGGTTTTGGTTTCTTAACAGATTTTTCCGAGGACTTCCCTAATATCTGATGATTCCATATGCCTGGCGTACATCCTGCGAACAATTTGAGCCTATTTCTGCCCACTTTGACAGAGTTTTGAGTACATGGCGAATTCTTTTCTGCCGGAGGTCCCAAAAAGGCAATTGACACAGAACCTGGCCACCCCCGCAAATCCAGTGTTGCCGGCTAAGTTGATAGACTTGCGATGTATAATAATGTTGAAGGGTCATAGGTGATGTATTTAAGACACTAAAAGAGTACATATCATCTATGAAAACGGTGGAACCAACTGCTTCCAATGACAGGTATGAGAGGCGGGATCCAAGCTGCCAATTAAACGAGGCCTGCGCGCCAGTGAGAGAATAGATTGAGCTAAAATAAGTCACAGGCAGGTTATGAGAAGTCAATTGAAATATACGGACCCGCTGTTCTACTCTTGCTCCATGCTCCAGAGAACCCGACATTTAGATTTTGAACCCACCAAAAATAGGGTGACTATGGTGTACTGAACGCCTTGAGGAAGGAATAAGGGAGGTAAAATTCCGGAATATGTTCAAATTGAAGGTTTACCTATCAAGGTGGACCACGTTAAGTTTTGGACTCGGAGCGTCAAAGGGTCGTTCGATATCTGTCTCGGTAACCCAGCCGCTCCGGTGGTGATCTCCGTGATTGACAGTCGGAGAATGAAAATGTAGTGCAGAGATCACACCGGAACGTCTGGGGCACTTCGTATAGTAACACCTACCATCGAGTCACACTTGTAACAATCAATCACATTTTTCCGTTCCGATCCACCCGAACCCCATCAGCTGTTCTTCGACGCGCCGCCGGGCTGGCACCTTCTGCCCTTTCAGAGGCTATGGAAGCAGATTACATCAAGCGGAACGACAAGTCTCAGCGTCTCCTGCGCGAATCACGCGAGAAGGCGCGTAAAAAATCCGGCTACGACTGGCGGGCGACGCGACAGGATTTGACGCGTCTCTTCGAAGAAAAATACGGGAAACCACCGTATGATTGGCAAATCGACGTCGCGGAAGCCCTTCTACTCCGCCTCGATGCCGTAGTCATTGCGGGGACGGGGGCTGGGAAAACTTTCCCATTTATGATGCCGCTTTTACTGCACCCCGCAAAATTTGTTCTCGTGGTGTCCCCTCTCAAGGTATTACAGGAGGATCAGGTATGGCTAATTTATTCATCGAAAACACGCCCTTGATATATTTCCCAGGCCGCGCGCTTCGAGGCGATGGGACTGGCTGCTGCTGCTGTCAACGGTGACACCTATGGGAAGTCGATGCAGACGGTGCGTGGATTTTGGGTCGCGTCGTGTATATTTAACTGATCAATATGCAGTCCCTTGATTCACAGAAGCTCAACGCCATTCTGACGTCCCCGGAGATGTGCTTCGAGCAGCCGGAATTCCGCAAATGGCTTCGTTCCGAGGCCACCGGTAAACGGATTCTTGCCGTTATTGTCGATGAAGCTCACTGCGCGTCCCAATGGGGAGGCGACTTTCGACCCCATTACGCGCTGCTCGACAAGCTTCGCATGCTCTTACCTGCCGGTACTCCCGTTCTGGCTACATCTGCGACGCTCAACGCCGAAGCTTTGAAAGATGTCTGTACTGGGCTTAATCTGGATTTAGACGAGTCATTCTTTCTCAATCTGGGCAACGACCGTCCGAACATCACCCCGTCTGTTGTCCACATGAAGAGCAGTCGAGATTACGGTGCTGTCGACGCACAGCTCCCTGACCCCGCTACCATTCATACTCCTGCCGACATGCCTAAAACGATGGTATTCACCAATGCGATTAAAAAAACACAGATCCTTTGCCGTCATATCCGACAACTATTCCCAAACCTCCCGCGCCACTCGATCGACTTCCTTCACGCTCATCGAACGGCCAAAGCGAAGCGCCGCATCATGAAGCAGTTCCGCAAAGGAAAGATTAAAATTCTCGTCGCAACGGAGGCCGCGGGCATGGTGAGTTCAATCAAAGCGGCTCTGCTGATACTAATCCGTTCCATTCAGGGTGCCGATATTCCTGACGTCGAGCTCGTCATTCAGTTAGTCCCACCATCGCTACCGGTGTGGATCCAGAGGTATGGCCGCGCGGGAAGACACTTCGATATTCAAGCGCGCGCGGTCATGCTTGTGGAAAAATCGATGTTTCAGAGAAAGAAGCCTCGGAAGGGAGGTACCCGCGCCAGCAACTGCTGAACCGGAGCTGGGTGCACACTCGGACTCGGATTCAAGTTCTGATGAGTCTGATGCAGAGGTAGCTGCGGGGAAATCCGTGCCAAAAAAGGGAGACGCGGCGAGCGTGGATCTGAACGATGGTCGGGTGTGGGGTAAAAACGTGGATCCCGTTTTACGGGAGTACATCTCAACAGCACTCTGTCGGCGCGACATCGCGGACAAGCACTTTAACAACCCGCCCCGACGTGGTAAGTCTTTCCTTTCATTTGGCCACATGAGACTTACTTTTCTGTAGCGCCAACCGGTCCCTGTTGCGATAATTGCATCCGGAGGGCCACGGGCGAATTGGACGATGGGAGCACGAGTGGTTCTCGCCCGCGAACACCAGAACAACCCGACTCGATTTCATCGAGTGCCCATTCGACTCCGTCCAAGTGTGCCAATGCAAACGGTAAACGTCCGATGGGCAAGCGGGGTGATGGACCAGCCCTGCGCCGAGGACAGCATCTACAGGATGCACGGGACGCTCTTGGTAGCTGGCGCACCCGCACCTTCCTTAGAAGATACTCGACCTCCCCTTTCACCGACGTTGGGATTCTTCCTGATAAAATACTGACGTCTCTTGCATCCAAACGCATTCGCAGTCTCGACGAGATGGCGGAAAAATTAGCCGTCCCGTGGATGTTTTCCCAGCGCCACGGCGAAGAGGTGATCGAGGTATTGAGGCGTCTCGATCACGCTCGTCTCGAGCAGAAGGCGCAGGGCCGCGCAGGCAAAGAAAGCAGCAAAGCGCAAGGAGACAGAGGCTTTTCCGGGCCGCAGAACAGCTCAAAAAAAAATTGGCAGCCGCTGCCAAGCCACCGCGTGGGCGCATGTCTCGAAAGCGTCACCCACAGTCCCCTTCTCAGAGAATTCCACCTCGCCAGCCATTGGCAGCATTGCCGGAGCATGTCAATGTGAGTTTTCAAAAATTTCAGTGCACATTTATTCACGACCTTCTCAATTATAGCAAATACCAGCAACACCAATTCGTATACCAACAGCGGCACCTTATCCGACCCCACAGTCTATTGCAGGACCGTCGTCTGCTTATTCACACCCATCCCCGTTGCCATATTCACCGTATCTGCAACCGTATTGGCAACCGTGCCCACCCAGTATGTATCCCAGCCCGCAAAACTCACATCCGTACCCGCGGCCATTTTTATATCCACCCGGCTTTCTATCGCCAATGTCCACGCAGTCATACATCATTCTTCCACCGTCTCACTCAGCACGCAATCGTTCGCCATCCCCGGACTTCCCCTTCCCTGAATCAATTAATCCGTGGGCAACTTTTCAAGCCACTCATGATAATCAATTGTAGAACTCATAATATATTTGTAACAACTATTTAGTCCGAATCTGATCTATCTGAATCCCAGTGCTGGTGAGTCGCCCGGTCAATTTTACGTAGATCAATCCAATTTGCCAGCGTCTCCCCTGTTTGTAACCTAACAAAACCGCGGGTTACAACATCGGTTGGCCTGTCACTGTCCGATTTTGTTGTGATTTTGCGCCCGGGTTTAAATTTGTGAGTGTCAGAGGCACGGTACCATTTCTGAAGGCCTTGAACATCTTCCTCCTTCTTCGGCACCGTGTGTTTCCACCCTCGAACCCGAGTCTTGAACTCTGACTCCATGTGCGAGCTAACCGACCGCACAACGTGAATAGCAGGATGTAACTTCTTGAGGTACTTCCAGTCTATGTTTGGGCCTTCTGAACGATGTGTGACCTTGCACCGGTTAGTCTTGGTCCAATGGGCTGAGATGCGGCTCACTTTAATGTCCTTGATATTTAGCTCTTGTGCCTCATCGATTGGCATGTGCCCCGTTCTTCGGCCAGTATTATTGAGAACCCAACAATGGTCACGGATGAAGTCTCTGTGATGATAAATTAAAAATTGACTCGAACCGAAAAACTTTGAGACTCACCGGATTTCAGGGGGCCAGTCGCGGTGTAATCCTTGTAGTAATTCGAGCATTTCAATGGCATACTTGGAGTTTTTTTCCGCCAATGAATCGGAACAACAACTGCGGAATCATGTCTTCCATCACCCCGACATCACCATGCTTAATCGCAGCCCTGAAGATGATGTATGGCAGGACATCCCGAAGAAACATAGATGACTGTTCCTTGATTTCGTCCCTGTGCGCTTTACGCTGTAGAGCGACAAGTGCGCCAGAGGAAGCATGCTCTGCGACAATTTTTTCAGCAATTTTCTGGAGTTCGGTAGGACTTCTCTTCCGCAGCTCATCTAGTTTTGTGGTTCCAGAAACCTGCAACCAGAGCTCCCGAATCTGCGCATCCGCAATGATGTGAAGTGTCTCGTTGAGGTCGTGAAAGAAAGGGCCCTCTGTTTTCGAAGAATGGAGGCCCTTTCGTCCCAACAAGTCAAAGGCTGCAAGAAGACCACGTCCTTTGGAGGTTCCGAGATGCTGTTTATGAATTGAGTTGGCGAATGCCATGGAAATGTGAAGGAAGCCTGGAGGAACGACAAGCCAGTCCAGTCGCTCAAAGGAGTTGTCGTCCTCGGCGCGAAATTTGAAGAGATTGCGCAGGCGGTCCACGGTGAGCTGATCTCCCACCCACGCCATCACCTGGTCCAGACCGATCTTCTTCTGCGACTCTATTCCTCCCAGTTTCAACTGGCGAAGCCATTCGATGATAAGACGTGAGTTATCTTCGTATGACGCCTCCGGTATATTGACCGTGCCCAAGAGGTATTGGAGAACAGTATGGTCTGGGCCACACAAGAGTTCCCGGACGGCAGGCCATGCAAATACGGAGCTATCGTGGTGAGAATAAGATTCAAAGTTGAACTCGGGGGAGTCGATCAGGAATTTGAGTATGGTGAAAACAGTGTGGGTGTGCTGACGGACGGTCGAGGTTTCGGAGATTTCGAATATCTCTAAGGCTGTTAATGGTCTGCGCAAACCATCAAGCCGAAACTCCTGCAGGGATCTGTTTGCCATGGGTGGGAGAGCCAATGCACTGCGCTTGATATACACCGTGGCTGCGGTGCCGTTTCCAAGTAGGGATTTTTTATCGATCCGCTGCGAGAAAATCTTGAAAGGGAGGAGAGCATTGTCACATGACAAGAGCCAAGGGAACCGATCCATCAGCTGCTTCATCTCGCCCATAGCAGCATCGGATATTCTCTCGACCGCATCCCCAGTCCACTTGTTGCTCATGGTGAGCCCGATTGCGTGAAGTGTGTCAAAGCCTTTTGCTGAGAGGCCCTTGAATTTGAAATAAATCGCAAATAGCTTCTGCAGACGTCCGCGGTGGTGGGAGCGGGTGTACTCGAAGATGGCGATTACAATGAGGATGATCTACATATACATAAATAATCGGACACAAAACTCATCTTGAGAGAAACTTACTTTGGAAGGGTCTTTTTTGGGACTTCTCTCAAGCTGTGTAGGCGACCGTGCCAAATGCGTGAGCACCTGCCAAAGGTTCGGTGCATTCTTCTTGACTTCCGTGATCATTTTCGGGAGGGAGACCCCTGTCAACTCCTCCTCCGTCACATCCAAGCCGGCAGGGGACTTGAACAAGTCCGCGAGACTCTCCAACTCCAGCTCAAGCACTTGCAGGGAGCAATTCACCGCAAAATCCTGCATTATATCCTTCGCCCCTTTTGGCCGCCTCTTTTTATTCGAGGCAGCTCGAGGGGGCTTCCACCAGCGGTGGAGAATGCCAGGTAGTTCAGTGCTGTTCAGAAGCGCTGACCGTTCATAACGTATCTTCGCATCCAAGTTACAGCCCGGGTCGCCCCAGCTGAGTCCATCAAGTAAAATAGGCAGATTAATGCCCAGTCCATCCATGACAGTGAGTGTAGCCTTGATTTTGGAAGCTAAACCATCTTCCAGATTAGCTCGCAGATGAGAAGTGTGCTGAATCTGGATGGCGGGACCAGATTGGTGTGTTTCTGAAGTGAATTCCGTGTCCAAATCAGATTCATCAGAGCCGGAGAGATCTGCCGCGGCATCAAAGTCGGAATCCTCAGAGTCTGAGCACTCTGATTCAGTGTCAGGGGGAAGGAAGTTTTGACTCTCATCTGCGAACAGATCCCCGTCGATTGGCGCAATAATGGGGGACGACATGGGAGGATGAGGAGATAGGGGCAGATGACATCATGATGTGATTGATAACAGAAAAATGAACTGATAGTACAGAAAAAAGTCTACACTATAGAAATAGCTACTGAGATTGAAAGGGCTCACCTCTAGAAGTCAGAGAGCATAATAGCTACACGAAACTGAATTTTCTCTGGCCTCGGGAAGTGTTTATGGCGACTTTTACGGTTCGCGGATCGGCGGTTCCAAATGCGGAAGCGTCACGGTGTGACTCGATGGTAGGTGTTGCTATACGAACTGCCCCAGACGTTCTGGTGACACTTCTGCACTTCTTTTTCAACTCCGACTGTCAATCACGGATCAAGCGGTCCGCTAGGGTCCGCTGTGTTGTGTAAGTGTCACCGAACGTCTGGGTTACCGAGACAGGTTCGATATAAAGGTCGTTCGGATGTAGTCTTCAGGCTCGGGTGCCAATCATGTACGGGAGTTTAACACTGAAAGGGTGAAGACAGAGAGAACTTTACATACCTAGAGAGAAGCTCAAAATCAAGTGAAAAGAACGAGCCTCCAAAGTCGCAGATTGACAAAGAATTGGTGGAGAAAGGAGCGGAATGGCCGCTCGGAGATAATAAATTGATTTTCTCACCCTGCGGCCCGACATTAACCGCGCCACCACTTAACATCAACCCATCACTTTTGGCTGAAAATCAACATGAACAGGCGACATAGGTTGTATTCCACCCTTCGAGCACAAAAATGCCAAATACACAAGCATACAGGCCTATAATTGACAAGTGGCCAGGATCCTAGTGTGGCCAGGATCCTAGTCATAGATAGTAAGTATTTGATTCCCCATGTCCTCGCCCTCAAACTCACATCAATTTGATCAATAGTGGTGTAGTTTTCACCGCTGTTCGATACGAGCCCTGGCCACTATTTGTTTACCCGCCTCCATTCATTCTACTCACGAACCAATGGTTCAGCTGCCTGAGATTGCAACCTGCGAAAATAGGAAATTATTGTGTTTTTATGCACTAGATACCTTGCGTCACAGATCAACTTATTGAATACGCTTGCGCTGTACACCGAGTTGCGTTTCCAGAAATGATACAAGAGCGCGGTTGAATATCGGAGGATGCCGGAGGATTGATGAATTTCTTCGGACAGTTCTGGTTTTTGACTTTCATTTTATATTTCATTTTACTTGGGGGGAGGGGCCATAGCGGAGCTTGGCAGAACTTCGTACTTATCTTCTTTGGTCAATAACTTACTCATATTCCCGCCCGTAGATCACACTGGCTGCCGTCTTCCTGACCTCACCCCGTACACTGAAATTGAGAAATCTAACATCCGCTTTGTGAATCGAGCCCTGTGCTTCTGAGTGAGTTTCAGTTTCAATCCCATCATGATACCAGACTGATCCATCCGGTTTAATAACTCGAGATGTAAAGTGTGAGTCGCCACTGTATATCACGGCTCGAAGCATGTATCTCACTTTCTTTTCTCCCACATTTAACGTCACTGCAGGATCTAACAAAACATTTTTGTCCGACAGTGATAGGTAAAAGCATGGCGGGAACTTGTCAAGTGTTGTCGTTACAACCAGGCCATTCCCACAGTTTGAGCAGATTCTGTTGGCTTTGTACATTCTCCTGGAAGTCAACCAGTTCGCTATCCCGTAGTTGAACTTAAATCGTGAGTGCAACTCCTTGTCATAGACAACAGTCTGAGCTCCACAAAAGCCGGGACCACCGAGTGAAGTTACAACCTGGTTGCACCTAGTGCATTTCACGGTGCTGACTCCCCAATCCACAGATCCAAAGATTTTCGAAGCTAAATCGTCGATAGCCGTAACGGCAGGTCCCTTGGGAAAATCATTGGGCCAGGTACGGTGCAGCATTTCTCTCACTCGGTCCCTGGCTGATTCCAACCTCTCAGTTTTAGCTCGGCATGACTCAAAGCCTTGCACCAATGCAGATACATACACACCATATTCTTTCAGCCTGTCTGACCATTTAGGCCCGTGAGCTTGCCATATGTCATACAACGCCGTGAACATTGCATCATAAGCGCAGCTGTGATCTACCGGGTCCCAAACAAGTCCGACTGGGCCTGACTTCACAACTTTAGGTTTTTTAGGTTGCTTTTGCTCTCCCGTTACCATGGCTTTCCGTTTTCCGTGACCAACTGTCTTTTTACTCTCAGCTGTTCGCTTCTTTGTATCATCTCCAACCAATGTCCATTTTCCTTGATAGCCATCTGGCGGAAGCAAGGGGGCGTCTCCCTTTCTCCACCTCGCGTGTGTGTCAAGTCCCTGTGGCTCATAGAACCCGCCTTTCCCCCGTTGAAAGGCCTGCAAAATATCTCGCCGATTATTACCTCCAACATCGATGGGCAGATTATTATGGTATCTAAGTAATGTAATTTCGTTCAACATTTCTAACTCTCTAAATTCCTGTCGCAGATGCCCATCAATACCACTGGTGATTTTTCGCTCATCCATGCCTTGAATAATTAATGTACCATCGGAAGAAGAGCCACGGGACAAGGCAGTATAGTACGAGAAATGGTTCTTGCAATTGTTCAAGTCGATCACATTAAACTCCCTTGTTTTTCCTTGCGAAGCGTAGTCCGTCATAGCAAAATTCGGTAATACTAGCACTTGCTCTCTGGATACTTGGACAACCAGATCATCCGGGAGCTGACACCACAGCTTTTTTGTGCCGCGAGTCAGAGCAACAACATTCAAGGGAAGGCCGGGCACTCGGATTGGCCGAGGTGGTTTGATCAGTTCGACAAAGAGCGTGTCAAGTATGGTCTGATCTTGTGAGCCAAGGCTTTCTTGCCAACCAACCACCGTACCTTCCTGACCCTTTGTAATGCAGAGCTCCGTAGCATCGTTGTGGCGAATCATGATAGGCATCCCTACACAAAGACTCAGCTTCCCCGGAATATGCTCACTTGTAGAACATGGGTAGGCATCCCATAACTGTTGCTGGCGATGTGTCGATAGCTTGCGTTTAACCTTTAATACCTCACGCTTTCGGACTCTCTGGGGTTTTCGACTCTCCGAGGCGGCATTCTCTGTCAATGTGTCTTCTGAATAGAAATGGACAAGAGGTTGGTTGGTTTCATCTGCGAATTTTTGGCAACCAATTTCGTTGATCTTATCCTTCTGGGCATTCAAAGCGGTGATTATTGAGACGTTCCTAAACCGAGGATCTTCAAATGTCGGATGTCCGGAGCGTCTACTGATTGTTCGAGTCCGCAAATATTCCAGGTCACTCGGTGTACAGGCTCCAAATCGCATGTTCGCCAGGCAGGTGCGGAGATTCTCGTCAGCCTCCGAGGTTTTGGTCTGCCGCATGTTCTGTTTCAATATCACCACTGTTGTGAACTGTTGCCAGATTATCTTTCCAATCGTATTTTTTTGTTTTCCAATCGTCATTTTAGGTTGGATTGCATCCGGAACTTGAAGTCTATCTCCACAAAAGAGTGAGGGGCTACCCACGGGAGGTAGCTGTGCGAAGTCACCGGCTACAATGATATTGATTCCCCCAAAGGGTAGATCAGGTTCGTTGCGTGCCAATGCTAATCGCGCACTAATTGCATATAGTGCGGCACAAGAAACCATCGAGATCTCATCCAGGAATATGTATTCCACACCTCTCAATCGCTCTCGCACATTTCTGATCCCATTTTCCTCGTGTACATCGTGGCCAAGGTTGTCACGGATTCCAAGGACAGAATGATATGTGCTTCCACCGAGTTGGGCAGCCGAAGTTCCAGTGGGACCAAGAACAAGAAATTTATGAGACTCCTCACGACCTTCGAAGAATTTAACAAGTGCTTTAATGACTTCCGACTTCCCTGTGCCACCGACGCCACCCAAATACATCTTAAGCTGTTCAGGATTTTCGGCAATGGCGTGATTGGCAACAATCTTGAAGGCTCTGTCTTGTTCCGTATTCAGTTTGAATTCGGTTGAAACATGTTCAACCACCTTTTGGGCCTGTTTGTTCTTTGCAATAAAATATTTTGTGAAATAATATGATTCGAGCAGTACAGTTTCGTTGACTGTGTCTGAATGCTCAGCAGATCTAACCCTCCTAGCCTGAGCAGGGGCGTTCCGAAATTTCGCAGCAAACACCGCCTCCTTCTCATTCTCGATGCGAATCTTCCACTGTTTACCTGTCAAACCAGCGAGAGGCACGAACCTGGGATGTGGAATCTGAGTTGCCGAATGTTTGTAGGTCCAGCCACAGGTTTTGACGATATCTTCGGCTTGTTGCATCAGTTTCTCCCGGGCAATCTGTTTGGCACCTTTTTGAAGCGATGTGTGCGCATCAGCGTTGAGTCCATCTTCTCCGTGCTCTTCGAACTCGCTATCTTCGTCCTCACTGTCCGAATTTGAACCTCCTTTGGAAAACAGAGGTAGTGCCCGACGTTTCCGCCTGTCCAGGGCTGAGAAATCATCCCTCGCATCGTTGCACTCATATCGTATATTGAAGCTGTTCATTAGTCTCAACGCCTTCGCACTGAAGTTGTGCTCTCTGAACGTTTCACTCCAATTATCAACCGCATTTTTGAGATCTCCACCCGACCTCCATGGTTTGAAAAGTGTTAACATGGTGCAGCAGTAATATTCTCGATCCCCTTCATCCCTTCGGGGCAGTGGTCCACCAACGAAGTTTGGAACACAGAGCTCCAGGTCCCGTTTGTCACATCTCAGGTAATGTGTTCGGTACAGCGGATGGGTGGGAATAAATGGATGAGCTGATACAGCATCTGTCTTGTCCCCAACCTGTTGCTCTGCGTCTTTTTCTTTCAAGTCATGGTCTATGAAGTCATCATCTTCGGGTTCAGCCACGTCAACATCCATTGGCTCACGCTCATCCATGCTCTTCAAAAATTGTTCCATCTGTTTCTTGGTCCTCTTTTTGCGGGAGGCAATCTGCAGAAACTCGAATAGTGAGCAGTCTTCAAATACTGCAGGTCTATGCACATAATCATCCGTTGTGTCGGAGCCAACATAATCATTCTCACTTTTTACCAACACAACTCGTTCCAGTTCATCCCCTATCTCTCTCTCAGCGTCCTCGGGCTGGCTAGAAATCTCTGTAGGTTTAGGTGACTCTTCAGCCGAAGAATTCCACGCTTTATTGACTTCTGTCACGTATGACTTCCACCACACAACTTTAAAGGTGAAGTTCGTGTAGTGATCTGGATTTCCTAGCAGATATAATGAGGCCATGGGGCTGCCTATCTGTAACTTCGAGGTGAGTGAATTCACCATCTGCATGATCATGACTCGTGAGTTAGCACGGCCAGTTTTTGAGCTGCCGATATGTTCGGTATTGTTGTCCAACACGGCCTTTACTGTTTGAAACATATGGTAAATTTTCAAACTAGACTTCGTTACATAGTCGGAAATATATGCTACCACTGCCTTGATCGAAGTCCCCGATAATAAACTGGTCACATCGGTGTTGCAGCGTAAACAGTAGGTTACATCCGGAGTAACACAGTTGATCATAGGCTCTAGCTTCTTAACCTGTATGGAACCATCGTTGGGATCGACTTCAGTCTTCATGTAAAGGTTGCGCGGAAATCTTGCCGAGCAAGACTCATCCTTTCTCAGGCATCCTTTCACCTCGTTCCTCATGCGCGCACCCGGCTTCAACGGTTTTGAAAGATCCGACCCAGAAACCCCCCGACGGCAGGTATGGACATTGGATCTCAGTATCAGATCGTCAACAGTTTCTTCGTAGTCGCTCCACCATTTTGCTGATGCAGCACAATTTTCACAGAGTGGTTCAGTGCAATCTTCACATAATGGCGGCGGTTTCACAGGCAGTGTTTGGGTGGGGTCTGTATAACTAATTGGAACATGCTGAGTCGCTTCGTCGTCGATGACTTCGTGAAGACCTTTCTTATGATAGTTTCGGTAGGGCACTTTCGCTTTGACCTCTGCAATTGTTCCGGTCAAGAATTCTCCGACATGAGATGACTCGAGATAAGCAATCATTTCTTTCTGGAATTCACTGTTCTCATCCAAGAGTCGGGTTCTAATTTCTTGCGGTGAGAGAGCTCCTTTGATCCAGATCAACATGTGCATGTGGAGTGTGAGTCTCCCTTGCTGTTCGACAGTTCCGTAATATGCATCGGTGGTACCATATAGCCCAGGGTGATCTGTGCCAACACCCAGTACATGCTTGATAAATGCCATGGACATATGGTGAAAGAATCTTGCAGCCGCCACCGGATTCTGAGCTATCAGACGTATACGCTCATCCGAACCTTTGATCTTCGGAGAAAATTCAATCTTGTTGCCAGCATAGTACAAGCACAGCGGATGGTTCTTGTCCACGGGTGAAAAGGTAATAAACCACGAAGGTGCCCCCTTGAACGAAATCAGTGACCAAACCTCATTTCTCATGTATTTCTTGGAGGTGATGGATCCTTGAACTTTGGCGCCAACAACCTCGAGATCATTTAACACATCAAAACAAACTTGCTCTGCATCGGTTTTGGCCTTCACATTCTCGCCAGCGGATAATCGGGTTGCCAAGTCACTCAATACCGCGGAATCCAGGCTCATTATCCGCTCTGCAACAGACTCAAAACTCTTCTTCTTTGCGAGTAAGTGACTCCCAGTGGAGCCGGATTTTATTTGTGTATCGTTGAATGCAACCATGGGAAAATACAAGTCGGTTTGGAATCGTTTGTCATGATACATTAACAAATGGCCCTTGTGTTTTATTTCGGACAGCTTTTTCTTGTGACTTGGATGACCAATGCCCCCGAAACCGTACGGAAACAACCAAGGAAACATCTGAGGGTATAACTGGATATTATGGTACAGTGACTCCGGCTCCTCGGCCTGACCAACACCGAGAGTTTGCCCTCGATTTTTGAGGTGTGTCAACGCTCTAGCTTTCAAGGTCTTAATGTCCATTGGGTCGTATTGCTCTCCTGTCAGTCCTGAAACCGCAAATGAACAAGGTCCCTGTGCAGTTCCCTCTTCCTCTTCGCCGGCGTCATGGACACTCATAGCTTCTGCAATGTTGTTGGTCTCACCTTCGACGGTCTCTTTCCAATCTACACCACATGGTATGCCATTCTCCGGAAGATCTTGAAGATTTTCTGGCGATATTTCGAGATCTGCGTAATCTCGATGGTTGAGCTTGAGCCAGTCCAAGGCATCCTTGACACGCGTGCGACGCACAAGCATCGGGGTTCTGGCAAAATCTTCCTCCGTTGGGCGGGCCGAGCCAAGAAAAACGAACGCAAGAACTTCAGACAGCTCATCTTTGGACACTGGAAGAACTTGATATATCTTTACAATCGGGGTTGCAAACATGATTGCATTGGCACTCATTTTACCCTCGGCCTGATGCGACACGAACCACGCATCTATTATGCCGTACTTTGGAAATGAGCATTCTCTCTGCGAAAGACAAGTCTTTGAGCTGCCAGGGAACACATCCAATCCAGATATTGTTGGCTAAACTTCGCAGGGGTACTGCACCTTTCAACAAGGTGCTTTCGCAGTCTGTGCAAACACTGTCACACCCGTCTGCTAATACCGGGCCATCTAACTCTTCAATAGGATCGTGATTGGTAAACCGTTCCTTTCTTGTAACTCCGGCGACTTTGAGGACGTCCCAGTTCACGGTGGTGTCAGTCATCTTTGTAAGCTCGATGCGAGGAGTAAGGGAGCCACAGACCGCACAACCCATTTCTTCCAATGTCGCAGGATCCAATTCATCACTCATCCCAGAGATAACTTGATGTCGAAGCCCTTGAGAGGGAGGAACTGGTGGAAACCGAGATGGAGCATCTTTGCTAGGTTCACGCTCTTTCTTCCTCCTGTCTCGTATTTGCCTTCTTTTCTTCAACAGAGCAGCACTAGCTTTAACGGCGTCCATTTTCTTGTCTCGCTTCGCCTCACGCCATGCTTGAGCGGTGGCTCGAGCTTGAGCCATCTTTTCCGGCTTGGTGTTTGCTACCAGTTGGTAAACGGTGATAGTGTCGGGACAGGTGACACATTCGTGATCTTCCAACTGCCGTCGTATAGCATCAACGTGGTCTTTCTGCCGTGCCGGTACACCGTGTACAGCTGCTATTTTCCGTAGGCGACTACCAGATAGCCCAACAACAACGAGGCGGAGTGGGTAATTGGCTCGGATTAACTTCTTTGCATTGCCATTATCTTCTGGGGAAAGCTGTTGAACAGGTACGTGGCTATCAAAAAGCAATAAATCACCCGGGTCGACTACAATTTCAGTGGTTTGAATCCAAGGCGTCACATCTGAAGCCATGACATATTTCTTAGACCCTCCCCCAGTAGGTTGTGGTCGAGAATACCCCAACGGCATGTGCAGATCGTCTGGACGTGTTGTACACATCGCATGGACGAGTAAAACGGACCAAAATATTAAACTGTGCAAGGGAAATAAACAGCGGATAAATGTGGATGCTCTGAATCCGGACCACCGCCTTCGGTATACTTTTTGACGGCCCCAAACTTTCCAGTCATGCTTGAGCATCAGATAACGAATCATATACCTGCGGAGCTTCATTATACTGTAGTTAAAGGTGCCAATCATGGATACACAGTACACAATGACCAAGTGTAGCTGTAAATTCAAAATCACCAAATAAAAACACGCGCCAAAATGTTCAGCACCCTCGAAGGCATACGTCATGCCGGGAAAGTTTGGGCCAACTGGAATGACAATGTTCCAGGCGAGATCATTCTGGTTCGGCCCGAAGGCGAGATAATTCGGCCCGAGGGCTTTGGGAGAGCACTCCCGAGTATTCTGATTCGACCCGAAGGCGGTGGGAGAGCACCTCCGAATATTGTGGGCAGTAGGATAGGAGCCCTGTCTTATCCGCACAAAGGTAGTTGCTACAGAGCAGCGGGGGTATTTCGACATAGCATCACAAGAAATCCATGCAAATAGCAGCAGTAGAGGCAAGAATGCGCAGATTTTGGAGAGGCGCATGGTATGGGTGATGGGGGGCGAAGAGAAAGAGGACAACCGGCTGTGCAGCAGTATATATAGAGGTGAAACCCGGAGTCCGGCCCGCACTCCAGTGATCGAGATTTGAAATCTCCCAACCCCTACCAGTATCTCTTGGCGTCTTTTTTATTTCCTCTATCGGAGAGTGCAAGTTCTATCTCTTGAGATTTTGAAATTGCTGTCAATCACTTCCTCCCGATGATGTTTGAGTCCGTTCATTCACCCGCTTCCTGCCTTCCACTCAACTTCAGTACATTTTTTTCAACCCTTGCATTTACACTTGCTCAACCTCCAGCCCATCGTTTCCACCCTCGACATTGCCTGCCTGTCGTATCTCCCACCTGATCACAATGATTGAGTGATATCGCTCCTCCTTTCTGTCATCGTGTCAAAATTTTTCCGTTTGAATCTTTGATGTTTTTTCCGACAGGGCACACTTACTTTTCAACTTAGGCTCCTTCTTCTGGTCTGTGGAATACAACCTACATATGAAGTTTTCCTCATTTAACAGCCCAAGATCTGTGCTTCCCACCGATTCGCCTCCCAACTTGGAAAACTTGATTGATTGCTGATCAATCAAACCTCCTAGAACCACCCACCACCAGAGACTCGTGGAATTTTGTAGAGCATGATCACCTACCTTCTCACGTTATCGGGGATGTACAGCAGACGGAAGAAAGAGAAGGCACCTTATTCCGGCTCATATTCAATGGTTGACCGGCAATCAAGCCGAAGATCAAATCCTCGGTATTATCCGAAGTCCTGCGTACGCAAGACTTCGGATAATACCGAGCCACCGGCTTTTATTTGTGCCTCTTTGTGCACACCCCATGAGTTTCTCGAAGCAAGTCGTTCAGTATTCTGGGCTCAAGCACTTCAACCTTGAACTCCACTCGACAAGTTGGAGTCAGCTAAAGATCCTCGCAGTCGGGACCTCGCCGAAAAACTCAAGGACATATCCCGCAAGAAACATGCCACATGTGGAATCGAACTCACGCGAGGGGTGATTCGGATTACCTCACCCGCACTGCCACTAATTACATTAGAATGAATGTAGTCTTGTAGAGTACTTTTACTTCAACACAGCCACTATTTACCTTTATACAGATTTTGTATACTGACTTTCACTGAGGTCTCAAAAACGTCCCTTCGGGAATATTATGAACGATTACATAAGTACTCGTAACCTCTCTGTATCAGCTTGAATTGCTCGCGATCCTCGAGTGGTTGCTGCCCCACTGTCGAATCCAGGTGCGTTGATACATCCTCACCCATTCTTCTCCTGATTGGATCTAATTCCTCGATTTATTGTTTCCAGCGTTTGCGCCCACGACTCAACCCACATCTCATCCCGGGGTAAGCCTCGGTCTTTATTACCCTCTCGTTAATTTTGACCATCTCAAGTTCTCTTGCCCGTTTTAATTCAATCTGGATTTTGACTTTCATTTTATATTTCATTTTACCTCTCTGTATCAGCTTGAGTTGCTCGCGATCCTCGATTGGTTGCTGCCCCACTGTCGAATCCAGGTGCGTTGATACATCCTCACCCATTCTTCTCCTGATTGGATCTGATTCCTCGATTTATTGTTTCCAGCATTCCATTTTGGAAGTATGGATCTAAGTGTGCAACGCTCCCATCCTGCCGCTTACTTGACATCTGAAAGTTGGGCCGTAGAGCCCACTTCATTCGCCTCTACCCCAAGTTTTCTACCTCGTCCTTACTGACTTGAATCTCAACTAACCGGCTGGGTGTGTGGTACTTCATTCTCCCAGTGCACAACTCACCCAACTCACTCGAGGTAGTTTCGCTTTCATCTCCCCGTGTGGACTGTTTGAAATCCTGTTCTGAGCCACATGCTCTGAAGGTATGCCATCCGTTCATTCCACAGCCCTCAGTTGTTTGCTGACTATGAGAACCTACTCAGATATCTATCAACGGTGGGTACTCAAAGTCACCTCGAGTGCCTTTAACACCGCTCGATGTTCACATTGGGTACCGTGTATGTTGTATCGTTATTATTCCCACTCCCGTCTCATGTTTTCAACCGCAGGCGTCGTTATTACACCAATCCATTTACTATCGCCCGTGTGCCCCTGCTTGCGCTGTTCTCCTTGTTTTTCATGCTGCTCGTATGTCCATCACGTCCCCGCTTGTTTCATTTTCATTTTTTAATGCTACTCTCTGTGATATGTCCCCACACAGTCAAGGCCTATCATTACCGTCCATCCCAGATTGGCCCCACTCTCCTTCATCATTGTCAGGGAATAATCCCTGCGCCCCGGGTCATTCTCCCCGCCTCGGAAACGTCTTCACACCAGGTGTATTCTTCTCATTTCTCGGTCTTCTGCCAGATCCGCGGCTCAACCACAGCCGACTGAGAACTTGCCAATTGACAGATTTCTTTCTCACTGGCCGCTCTGAATATGATCCCACCCCAGCATCCCTCCTTTCCCCGTGTGCGGACGTACACCCCCGGTGGGGAGCTTGGCACCATGGCATGGTGGTGGATTTTGCATATGGGTGTACTGCACGGTAGTGGACCCGCAGGTGTTTCTCATGTTGATCCCGCTTTCGTTTGCACAATGTATCATCCCTCACATTCCTGTTGTGCTATGGTTACTGGATGGCAGGGAGGAATTTGTGCAGGCTTCTCCATCCTTCCTCCCCGTCATGCTCCTACTCTTTCACATTGTTCCCTCTTCTTCAACCCTTCCCACTCGTCCCTCCCTCCTTCTTCTTCCTTCGTCCTTCCTTCCCTCGCGACGTCTCTCCTCCTCTGCTCCTCACCTCATCGATCTTTTCTTTTCAGCTAATTCAACTGTTATATTATTTTAGTCATCCTTCAGGAGCCTGATATATATATATATATATGATTCGCCCGTCTCGTTCAACCTCACGTCAGAGTCTACTATCCCCCCCCCCCCCCACCGATCTGGACAAACCTAGAACTCGGACAAACAAACATTTCTCAGTGAATACCAAACCATTGAAACGGTGCACTAGGGTGTGGCTGTGAAACCTAATGAAATCGACTAGAGAGTGAAGCGAGCTAGTCACTAATCACAATCCAACCAAAATAAAAACAAAACACTGATCTGATCCTAATGCTCGTGTGTGTGTGTTCGGGGATGTAAGGGATCATATACGTATTTTAGTTACTCTTTAGCTACAAGTCACATGTACGGTCATCATATGATCATCATCATCTCTTATCACAAACCATCATCACCTCGCCGCCTTTCCAGCCTCGTTGAGTAGCTCCGAGCCCTGATAGAGGCAAGAGGGATATAGTTTACTGCCTTACCTGGCCTGAGAGGCACTAGGTACGAGGCGACCACTCAATTTGATACACTTACACTCCTACGACATCTTACGCCCCAATCACGATCACGACCCCGAGTATCTGCTCAGTGCCTACAAATATTCGAGGTGCTAAGGAGGCTACCACTTACGAGCACACGAAACGTTCGGTCTCGGGTAGTCTCTTGAAGAGTAGACAGTCGTCTACCACTCAGTAACACCCGATCACCCGCCAGGGCAAGTGTACGACGGTTTCCCTCTGTGAGCGCTCTTTGGGCCTTACAGGGGAAGTAGGGTACGTATCACCCGTTAAGAGGGTGTGCAAAGTTGGAATAAGGCTTTTCTTTCAATAGCAACTAGGTGGTCTAAGCACAGTTATGCTGAGGCAGCAGGGCCTTCATGCCAACAGGATATCAAGACTCAAGTTAAACTTTAGACTGTTCAAGTCTTCAGTTTCTTTGTGAGGGGCAGAACCTAACACTGCTGGCAACTAGCCAAGAAGAAGAAGGTAGGACAGACTATCAACAGACAGACACTCCTTCAATATCAACCAACACTGCACAAATGGCAGCGGTATCAATGAAATGGGGGTGGTTACACAGAAGGTGGATGCTGGGCTAGGGTGTGGACAGTTACACTGAAGGTGGCGGTTTCGATTCTATTTGCACAACAAGTCTTAGTCCTGGAGGCCTAAAGTGCTGCTACAGGAGACGAGTTGGTACAGGTTGAACGGGGGTTCTTATATCAATGCAATTGGTAGTCTTTTCGATGTCCCATATCTCTTAGTCTTTTCTGTGTGTCTGCAAGTCTATCTGATTTCTTTCACAAATCTAGAGTCTACTATATTGCCCGTATATCTGGGGGATAGTTTACTGGCTAATACAGAGTACACAGCTGGCTTTTATACATTTCAGAGAGAAGTAAAGGAGATAGAGGGAATGAATAGGAACAATAAAGGGTGGGAGCCCGAGTAGTGAATGGCCAATGGCATAGAAGGCATTCTCAACCATGGGTATTATGACCTGCTACTGGGGCTAGTCCACATGTATTTCTCTAGCATACCATGAGGTGTGCTTAGTTGTCTTGGTTTCCATCTTTCTGACTGAGCAAGTCAGTCTTAGTCATTGCTGACTGGTCAAGTCAGTCTTAGTCAGTTCCTATTCAACTTCGGTATCAGTCCTGCACTTCACAAGCTCAGTGGAACTCATAGTGAATATCAAGCGGATTGACAAAATAGTGTGGTGCTATACTGGCGGACCAGTATAGTGACCAGTGAAATATAGTGCAGCACTATTCTGTAGTGTCAATCCTCATCAATCATATCAGTCAATCCTTGATGCGAGGCCTGCATCTTTCACACGGTCAGATCTGCCCGAGTAACCACAGTGACGGTCAACTCAGTAACATCTCTTCATCCCAATCTAATCAGTTGGACCTATACACAAAATCAAGCAGCACTATATCTCTGCCGGCCCTAATGTGGTTGTACCAATCCTGACTTTGTATATCTTGTTTTAATAGTCGTCAGACTATCCAGAGGCCATTGAAATGGCAAGCCAATAATTCTGAGTAGTTCCCTGATGTTTCACCTCCAGCGCATAAGACAATGGTTTACCGCCACTGTCTATAGCTCAGTGTAGAATATCATAGTCAGGACGTAACAGCCTTTTGGCTTGCCTTGTCACGTCTACTCAATCCTTCATAGTTGATTTGTTACACTGACTTTTGGCCATCAATAGTGTAGCCTACCACCCCAGGGAGGGTGTACGCTCATAATCTAATGCCTCACGTCTGCCCACTAATAGGTTCAAAATGAAATAAAAACAGGTGTTTTCATGCATGTTTTGGTACATGCCCTATCACCGTTTCCCGAGATTTTTGGCTTCAAATGATCGGTAGCATAGGCTCTAGAGCCTCCAGGTCGAAAAACTGCAATATTTGACCCCTGCTGCATATGCCATCCATCAGAATACGACAAGTTGGTTGAAACTGGGTGATTTTCAGCCATGGCTGACTTCATTTATGGCCATGGTATTGTGGTAATGACTTCAATACATGCTAAAGTATCGAATCAATGTGTCTACAACAACTCAAGGCTCTAGGTGCCTTGTGCACAACACAGTGAACTGAAAAGGGGGTAGTGCACATGGTAAATTTGGTCGAAATGTAGCTTTAATGTTCAGGTCTTCTACCAATGTACTGCAAAGTCTTATGAAAGTCTTTCCATCACAAACAATACTTAATATATAAAGGATTGTTCACAGCAACTTTTAAGCTGCCACTATAAGAGGTGACTTCGGAGTAGTGCCGACAATCAGAAATTGATGTCTTACCTAGAGCTCGGACACTCGGACTCGCCCGAAAGAACAGTGCTGTTTGCCCAATACTTATCCGTTTCTCTCGAGGTAAAATACAGGACCAGAGTAAAAGCCAAAATGCTGGTGATCTACGTACTCACCTTTGTGCTACAATCCTTGGATCAAATAATATTGACTCTTCTTAAGTGTCCGAGTTCTGGGGGAAGGATAGTATCTTCGCATGGGTGAAATGGGTTTCTTTGACGTCACTACACCTTCTGAGTGTTCTGTTTTACTTGATCTCTTGGACTCCGGGCCCGTGGCCGAGGTGAATGCACTCATTTAGTTGACATTTCGTGTGGCATGGTGATTTGTTTTTTCTTGGTTTATCAATGTGAGTCAATTGTTGGTGTGCAGGTTGTATTGCATTCCACCCGTACGCTGTCATGGGGGAATTCTCATTGTTTGACAATTGTCTCACTTGATTACAGTCCTCCATATGACTGTCTAACCGTGCTTCAACCAACAGGATCGAAGGAACACATTTTCATGCTGTTCCATGCAGTCCGCATCTGAGTTCTAAATTGTCAGGCTCCTGTTTTGTGCTCACATGCAGACGGATCAGCCGATCATTACGGCATGATATTGTGACCGATGCTCCTTCTCCTCGTCCATGATTCATCCGCTAGCGTTCTCCATCGCCATTCTGACCTCTGACAGTGTTCTCCATGTGGTATTTGCAGTCAGTTGAACACGCGCCCCCCTCTGTCAGAAACCGGTACCATGCTCCCTGCACTAACTTGGATATTGTTATAGTACTGGTTGGGTCTCAGGCTATGTCTGCATCTCGGGCTCATGCCGATATTCCTGGAAAAGAAATACAATCTTTGACCATGGATTTTCCCCCCCGTTCACAGTGTTCATCCCATGCTCAGTGGATACAGGCCATGGCAGAACAATATCGGTGCTCCAGACTTTGCCTCTGGCTTTGAACCCAGTTTACTGTGCCTGTTTTCCTACAGCCTCAACTCAATTTTACTCGTGGGTCGTGGGAACAAAGGCCCGAATAACAGATGCACTTCTCTGGTGGACTCAATGCCGTGTTCTTTGCTTTAGGTATGCAGGGTATGCCTTGATCGCTCGTGAATTGCTTCTATTCTTTGTTGCCCAATCACTCCTTGATTGCAGCTTGCATGCGCAGTTCGCGAACCACTCTGCATGTCATTTATGGTGTGTTACAAATTCTGGTGATCCATCAGAGTTCCATGCATTTGTTTCATTTGCACTGGTTCACTCCTCTTCAATCATCCTCATTGACGTCTCTGCTCCTTCGCTTCCTCTGTGTATGTGTGTACAATTACAGATCCTTCTCTGACTGATTTCTTCAGATCGTTCTTCTTTTGACTGATTCAAAATCCTACTCTGATGGCACACCTAAAAACTCGAGGCCCGTGGTACGGTAAATTCATCAATATTCAAATCTGCGCATTTAGTTTCCTGACATTTCATCTCGGCACTGAATGATGTGCTGGGGCATTTGTTCTGGAAGGGTGGACTGTTTAAAGTCCACATTATTTCTCTCCATCGAACAGACACGCCTCTAGGTCAGCCAAGACACGTCCCAGCCCATGGGCCCGCTCAGGTTCCTCCCCAGCCGCGGTTCCGAGGCTCACAATCCCTGTAGCAGTAGTTGAATTCAATACAGAGATTTTTGTTTGGCCGGAAATTTCGGACCGTGTTATGTGTGATGTTACTGTGACGGAAAGTTGGGGGTGAGCCTCTCCACGGCGGCTGGCCGATAACATTTACAAACAACATAGCCTCATTGTAAGCAATTCTCGAGAAATTCACCATGGGGTCTTCAACATCTTAGGAATATTGATCTGCTGAACCCAGAGAGCCATGAAAGTATATTCAAGTTCATCTGAAAGTTAATCTCATTTTTACTCACCTGAATTCATCTCTTGTAGTATGCATTGCCATGTTTTGGTAGCCTTTGGGGAAGAACTTCTCAGAGACTTGTGTTCCTAGTCCCACCTTTCAGTATAGTCTGTATATGACAATATATCATGCCTTCAACAGCTCAAAGTATTTTATATATCATGGTGGAGCATGCATGTTGAATTTCTTTTGAATTGATGGTAAATGTGGCTATGTTCCCCTACTCTGGAACAGAGAAGGGTTCTGTGGGGCTGAAACTGACCACCTCCCGCAAGCAACACCCCCATTTTTCCCGAGGTGGCACTTCAAGCTTATACTGTTTGAAAATTGGTCTCAGTCATTTGAATGTATGTTATTGAGCCATTTTACTGCAATGTTGCACAAAGAGCAGAGTGGTCCTGAAGACACTGCTTGTTGTTGACTTTCGGTTGACTCCTCACGGCCTGAGATGTGGCTCGTAATTGCCTCTGACCACTGGCTGTGATACCATGTCAGCTTGATTTCAAATTGTGTCACGTTTTGATCGTATTCTTGGACGTCTAGTACACAACCAGCAAGCTGTTTGTGAATGTAGAAAAGCCTGTGGTCTATTCTACTATTACTCGGCATAAAGTTCCATTGCAGGTTTGACCCGCGAGTAGCAGTTAAAGATTAGTCCTGACTGCACCTAGGGCAGGTTGAGTATTCCTGATGGACTTTCTAATACAATTCCCAGACATGTCAGTGCACTCACATCTGTGCCTGAAATGTTCCTTACTCAATGCACACATCAAAATTCCAACAAGTCTCAGGAAGGAGTGCTTGTTTCGACAGCCAGGGCATGATAGATTCCCCTGAAGTTTTGGATGGAGCCTCCTAAGCCATGTTACATGTGATTCACCCAAAAACCTTGATGCACTCAAGCCCATGTTTTGGAATATTCTGTGCTGAACTCACACATCAAAATCCGGCAAGTCCCAGGAGGATGTGATCATTTCAACAACCAGGGCATGTTTGATTTCCTTGAAATTTTGCAAGGAGCCTCTGAAGGCATATCACATATGATCTGCCCACAAAACTCGGTGCACACTGGTCTGTCTTTCCAAATATTCTATGCTGAGCTCACACATCAAAATTCTGGCAAGTACGGGGAAGATGTGCGTGTTTTAACAGTCAGGGTATGTTCAATATCCATGAAATTTGGCATGGAGCCTCTTAAGTCTTATTACATGTGATCTGCCCAAAAAACTCGGTGCACACTGGTCTGTCTTTCGAAATATTCTATGCTGAGCTCACACACCAAAACTCCGGCAAGTCCCGGGAACATGTGGTCATTTTAATAGCCAGGGCATGTTCAATTTTCCTGAAGCTTTGCAAGGAGCCTCTCAAGTCATATTACACGATCTGCCCAAAAAACTCGGTGCACACTGGTCTGTCTTCCGAAATATTCTATGCTGAACTCACACATCAAAACTCTGGCAAGTACGGGGAAGATGTGCTCGTTTCAACAGTCAGGGCATGTTCAATTTCCCTGACATTTGGCATGGAGCCTCTCAATTCGTATTACATGTAATCTGCCCAAAAAACTCGGTACACACTGGTCCGTCTTTCAAAATATTGCAATGACAAATGAATTATGGCACCAGAGTAGGGGACCGGCACTTGCCGCCGCTACCGATGTTTGTAAATGTTATTGGCCAGCCGCCGTGGAGAGGCTCACCCCCAACTTTCTGTCACAGTAACATCACACATAACACGGTCCGAAATTTCCGGCCAAACAAAAATCTCTGTATTCAATTTAACTACTGCTACAGGGATTGTGAGCCTCAGAACCGCGGCTGGGGAGGAACCTGGGGCCCGCTCCACCTGAAGGCGCTCGTCAACTTCGCCAGAACTCGCCCAGCAGCCTAAGCAGTGGGCGAGCCGCTGCCGAATATCGGGAATGGGATGAGCATGGCGCTGGGGCTTTTGATCATTATTGTGTTTGCCAGTATCTGCCAGCACCAGGTATGTCGTGTTTCTCTTTCTGTCTTTCTTCTCAACCTCATCCCTCCTCCCCCCTCCCTTTTCCCTGCCCCACATTCTCTCAGTTCTCCTTTTGATATTCTCTTCATATAGATCTTCATTTGGCCGCGTGATACTCACCCTTCCCCAGTTTTTTTTGCCGCTCCATGACGACTGGCGTCCTTGTGTGTGTCACCCTCACCGGTGTGCTTATCGTGGCTGTCACCGGCGGATCGAGCGGTATCGTCCATATTTTCATCCTGAGTCAGCCTTGAGTGCAGCAAGGACACGGTGTAAGTATTGTCGCGTCGATGAGCGCCGACTAACGCGCATGGACTGCCACACTCAAGGAGCTGCTCGCCTCAGCGCAGGATGACACCGTCGAGCAGGTGCGCGTTTTTTGTATCTCCCCTCATCCAATTCTGATTCCATGCCCAGCAACCCATCCGCGTCGCGCTCGTCGCCCCCGTTCAAGACACCAGCACCATCGTCCTCAAAGCGTTGTACGCTGCTCCTGTGGTGCTCCTCCCTGTCTTCCTCACCGCCCCGAAACCCTACCTGGACTCCCTCGCCGCCGCGCTCGCGGGCAGGCCCAAGCGCCCCCTCCTGCGCCTGCACCTCGGCTTCCTGTTGGGTCACTTTTGTTCTGTGGCGACGCCAGAAGCACGGGAAGACGTATTGCACAAGATCCTGGTCCCGTTCCGGCTGTTTTCTAAAGCGTGGCTGTTTTCTAAAGCGTGGCAGCACACTGCGGATTTGGTGTGGGAGCTCATTGTGCGGTCCCTTTTGCCGCAGTACAATTTGCTCGCGGGGTGCGCAGAGATGTGGGCAGCGGAGAAGGGAAACGGAAAGAAAGAGGATGAGGGCGAGGGCGAGCCGACGGAGCGGATGGCCCGGATCAACGAGGCGGTGGCAGAGAAACTCGCTGTCAGCACACGTGCGCTCTGTTTCATCCGTACTCGCACGGCTGATGGATCGATGCAGACAACATCCTTGCATCGGATCGCTACCACAGGGGGCAAAAGAGTGGGCACCTGTCATAACAGCAACCTAATGGCACTTGCTGTGTCCTCGTCACAGCCTTGACAGGCCATGCTGCACCGGAATTGCCTCCGGCTTTGTTTCGGGAACTTGTCGGCCCGGTTTAGAAGCGGGTGTGATCTCCACCCGCTGCCAAATTGGGCCAAGACTTCCGACAGACTCAACTCCATAAGAATGTGAAATGTCCATAATTATTGTAAAGTCCAGTAGCTCAATATTACTCATTTAACAGCCCACATGAACTATGGCCGCGTCGAACCGCGCGTCATCAATCCACGTGATCGCCCATCAATTTGCGCGTCGCGTCTTGAACGCATGGTTGGAGCCAAGTCGGCGGCCGAACTGGCAATTTATCTGTTTTCTCTTATACCTATTAAGTATATCATCTCATATATCACACTTTTCCTTTTTTACTTGCTCCACAATGCTTGTCTGTGATTTGTTTAATGCCTATGCCCACTTGGCATAATCCTCGCCAGGCTGGTGTACACAATGTAGGTGCTTCAACTTGTTCTAGCGATGTATAAACTCTCGATTCTAGCTTAAAAACTGCCCTGTGGTATCAGATACAGAAATACTAAGGATAACTATTGGCTGCTGCGATCGCGAAGTTGAACTACCAGAGCAATACTGCGAGGAGCTTTTTCGACTCGAGATAAGATGTATGCAAGTCTAAACATGAATATATTCCAAAAGACATCTATTGAGGTCAAAAACAACCTAGTGAGCGTAAGGAGATCTATCAAAAGTTGGCGGGAAAATGGTAACAACTCTACACTTGCATCCTTTCAGCCTCCTCGTCCGAAGTGTCCTCTAGGTCAGTCGACTCTTCATCAGCATCATCACCCTCATCGATATCGTTGTCCAAACTGAGCGCCGCAAGCTCCTCCGGTGTGGGCAGCTTGTATTGCGCCAGAACATCCTTCCCATACTTATCCATAAACTCCTTCGCAGGCATTTTAGCCCACTTGTCGAAATTCTCGTTGTTACAGAACTTCGCCAGCGGGAAGGCGACTCCCGTGTCAACGTAAATCGCCTTCTCTTGAATATCCAATTCCTCGTTGTAAAATTTGGGTGCCCAGAAGTCGATCGGGACACCGACGGGGAGGATCCGGGAGAGGGCAGAAGAGGCGGTAGGCGGAACGGTGACTGTTCGCGTTTCTGGCATCCTGGGAAACGTCAGCACAGAGTATAACGGTATAGCTAGAACGCACTTCTTGTTCCGGTTGGGATTGCGTTCGATCCGTTTCAGAATATTACCATCAAGCTCGCGAACGAATGCAGTGATTATCTCATTGCGGCCATCCTTCATGCAGACATTGAGACCCTTCTTCCTCGTGGCATCGCCACCTGGAGGACGCTCATCGTCTGAATGCATGGCCTTCACCTTCAGCAATCGCAGAATGGGCTTGCGGTATCCCTTCGATTTCGCCTCCTTGTATCGCCTATCGCAGAGCTGCCGTAGATTGAGTAAGCAGGAATACACATGAGGGAGACAAAGACGCACCCCAGCGCGACGCTTATCGGCACTAGAATGGACCAGCGCTTTCGAGAGGCTCCCGGGAGAATTGTTCTCCTTGCGGCTGTTGGTCTTCAGTGCCAAACATGAAGTTGTCGTACATTCCACAGAGCAGGTGGTAATCTTGTGTGACGGTCAAGGAAACATTCAGTGCTGTATATCCGTACCATCCTGCGATGGTTTGAAAGGTGGATACGGCCAAGTGCCTGTGCAACTGGTTGTACGTCGAGTGGGTGGGACCAAAAATGTCGGGATGGAAGGCCTTAAGCCCCGCCCGAATTACAGCAGCGAAAAAGAATGCGATATGTTCTGCCGGCATCAGTGCGATATCCTTCGCAATCTGACCGTAATTCCCCGGCTCCCCTCCTTCCCCCTTCGCAATAATTTTTGCGTCACGGAGGAGCCTCTCCGCACGCTTCTGCGCATCTCGGTTCGGCTTCTTTGCCTCAGAAACAATCTGTCGCATGAGAGCTTCCATGTCGTCCGCCTCGTCGAAGCGCTTGTCGTAGTGGTCGATGTATGCATCTGCAGGCTCAAGGACAGCGTCTGCGGTGAGGAGTCCCGTGGCCATACGTATGTGGCGCTGGAAAGCCCGCTATCACGCAAGCAGTGAGTATATGCAGGATAAAGAGGGATTAGCACACATACCTGAGTTGGTTTCGCTGCCTCGTCAACATCGCTTGGTGCTATCCCATGCGGGTTCCTTCTGCGTGCACCACTCTCTTTATTCTGCGCATCCTCCCCCCCCAAAGCGGTGTTGGCGGCGGGGTCAGCTCCTCCAGCGGTGGTGCTAGCGCTGGCGGTACCTTCGGTGTCAGGAGCCTTCCCCTTTCCAGCTGCACCGCGCCGTTTCTTGTGCTTGAGGGTGCTGCACTCGCCGTGCTGGATTTGCGCTTGCTGCCACGAGCGTCTCTGGTGGGCATGTTTTGATTTGGGGATGTTAGGACGATGGAGGAGGTTGGTTCCAAGGACAGAGGAGAAGAACAAAGTCGGTGGTGCTGGTTAGAAACAAGTATGGGTGAACAAAGAGGATTTGCGAAAATATAATTATATAATCGGCATTGTGGTTCGGCTCGCCGGGCGGTGGATAGGGAAAATGAGCAGAGAACGACTGCAAATACCGTGAAATTGGGTGACTTGGGAGCCATGGAATAATGTGTAATCACCTAGCTTACTGGAAGCTCGTCAGATATCTTGATGGATTAAGCGGTCATCGGTCATCTATCTGCCGACGTCTTGCTGACTCTGGACTGCCGGTATGGCATAAGCCTAGTCGCAAATATTGCCCGAGCACCCATTGGTACAGGGCTGCAAATGCGGCCAGACAGATGTGCATACAGGCAGCCAGAGTCGACGTAACACAAGCATTAACCATGTGCCCGATGAGAACTTTCTTGTTTCTTCTACTCGAAAATCCTTGTATTGCATTGAGATCTAGGCTGGCCGGTGAGGATGGTTGAACGATGGGTCGACACGACGGGTATCGACAGTGGGTGTGGAAGGGATGAGGGAGGCATTCGGCTGAGACTAATCACCGAGGGAACCCATACCTCCTTTGAGCACACGGATCATTTTATTCCCGTTATCACAACGAGGCCGCGGCGAAGACTGGTCCAAGGCGTGTCGCATGCCTGTCGGATGCCTCTATGACAAGGGCCTCAACTTTTGCCCCCTGTGTATATACGGTAGTCACTTCAGCGACCTGATTTGCAAGTCGTCCGAGATGGACCCGCACGTCCGTGTTTGCGCCTACCTCGCCATGCGGGACCTGCTCAGCCGACTATCGGGTGCGGGCGCGCTTGACACGTCTGCCCAACTGCTTGAGGCGATTAACCTGTAGCGCCTGCCCGAGGTCTACATGGAGAAGCTAATCCCGGCCGCGGTACATTCGCTGTTCCTCTTTCTCTGATACACAGCAACTCATCTGGATTGTGCACAAAACCACCAATTGGCTGCAAGTGCATATTCTGGCGTATGCGACTAGAATCCCCCGTCCACCTCCACTAATCCCCTCCTCACGGTCGGACTCCTCGCCGAAATTTTCTCCTACCTCAAAGCCGATGCGCTCGCTTTCCTCGCCGGCGTCTGGATGACTTCCCACGACTCGAAACCCGAGCTCTGCATGCTCGACCTCCGACATGTAACCTAACCCCGTTCCTGGAGGCGCACAACAAAGAGGCGGACGGCGTGGACTTCCAGACGATTCTCCCTGCGTTGGTCACATGTCTGCACCTGTTCCGGAGACTCGCATGGCTGCGCTCAACTGTATCGCGGCTCAACGGAGCCTGGCGGATCAGCGCTTCTCCGCAGTCTATGCGTTTACAGCAAGGGTGTGTATTGTTCATTAGTGCTAACCCTTGAGGCGTGCGGCGAAGCTGAGGCATGTTCTCAGCGAAACTTCAATATCTCGCTATACAGCGAGGTACGAGCTTGGTCTGTATAGAGTGTCTGTCTACGAGAGACTAATATCCCGCTCAGAGTGACCTCAACAAGTTCCTTGATGCGGTAATGGACCATCGGCAGCATATCGCGCTCGGTGCATCGTATGTCAAAGTTTTTTACTTTCAGCATGTGGGACAAGATAACGGGGACAAGAAAGACTCCAAGTACGTACTTTTTTTTTAAAAAAAATCCCCAACGTAAGTACAAGCGCAACGTGGTCTGCTACACCCTATCCCATGTTCACGTCCTGTGCCTGCTTCCAGCTGGGATTGCGCTGTTGCAATGCGTCAAGGATATTTCAAACAAGTCCAAGATCGAGGTGCTCCTTCCCATCCTACTTGCGCTTAGCCAAGACCTTAGACAACTGGTCTGTGCAACCCGAGTCGCCTACGGAGCAGTTTGTGAGCCCCGTCGTGGCGTCTTTCGATCTCTCCGCCCCGTTCGCCTTGAACGACACCAAGGGCCCTCTGTGGGACGTGTCTGTTGCTATCATGCAACACTAGTACCAGCAGCCTGGTATGTTCATTCCCAAGTTCGCATGTTACTGTACTGATATACACCCTTTCAAGGGTCCACAACGGCTGTTCGGACGGTTCCCTTGCAGAAATTGAAGCACGGGACTTGTTGCGAGTCTGACACTTGATCGTAAGGTTGAAGTGCGTAATCTGTTGTTAGATGTCGGGACTAAAGATGCAGACATTGTGTGTATACATCTGCGACTCAGTTTATGCCAGACTGATCTCCTTATACAGTATCTATGCTGCAAGAACCTGCTTGTCGCACTTCTGCATGAGATCCCCCTCATCGTCCGCGTTTTGGTCGCCAGTGGGCCCGAGACCAGTACGAGCCCGAAAGCAAACAAACACCCGAAATTATCCGAGTGCGTGCCATTCAAAAATCAGTGATTGCTCTAAATTAATGACATGTTCAGGGTACCCGATGACGCCTTCCCACGCCTTAGTCCTCTAGCAGAAGTGCTGGCTAGGGTTTCTTTACCGGGATCTCTCGACCCTGTTTCCCGCCTACTGGAGACTTTGCATAACGTCGTTCAGTCCACCACGTCAACGGACGTCAACATCAGCTACATCGATAAACCAACCTTGTTTTCTGTCTGCGCCCATTTCTTCCTGTATTTCACGATTTTCTTCTCTGCCTTATCTAGAAATGTTCCGTCTACGACACCCCCCTCTGTTGTAACTTGGCCTATAGCTCCTGAAATTTTTCTTCGGACCCTTAGGTTTCTTCGGGTTCGGTAGTAAACTCTGCACATTCGGAGAGAGTTGACTTGGCCAGCTGGAGGTAAAAATGTGACACCGTGACTGAGGATTGGTGAATCAAACCGAGACTGGCATTCACTGTGGGCTGTGGTCATCGCGAGTCATTGCGAGCCGTCGTCTGCCATCGGCGTAGCGACGTCGGAAGGCAATGAGAAGGCTTGCACCGCATTGGCGGCGTGTGGTACATAATGGCCCGAGATGAACCGTTGAAGGGCAGCGATCTGTGGTACAGATCGCTGAAGCATTATAGGCTTGCTCCATTACACATCAAGGGCCCTGAACTTTGACCATGGAGTCGTACCGGACCCAAGTCTCCCTGATGCCATGTTCGATGGGTGTGCACCATGTCTCACATCATTGGATCTGCAATATGTGGATGCTAACTGGGATCTCATCTGTGGAGTAACTATGCTTTCTCTCACCCTGAATATGGGCAGTGGAGTAATAACCTGGGCGCAACTCCTTTCGATGCTCGAAAGATCAGCTGAATTGACTCACCTAAAGCTCTGGCATGCAACCTCTGGTCTAATGGCATCCCAGCCAGAGCCCATCATATCTCTCCCTCTGCTCCAATCGTTATCGATCTTGGATTCTAGCAGACACTGCCACAAGCTTCTCCGCCACATTATGATCCCTCTGAACACTCAACTCTCAGTGGACGGATGGGATTTCAATCACATTGACAACATCAACTAATTGCTTGGGCCCATCGGCCAACACCTACCTATATGCAGGCTGCATGCGGGGTACCCAATGCAGTCCCAGAATTACCTCAGAGTCCATTAATTGACCCACATTCGGCTACCTGTATGCGGGCACATATACAGTGGAGATGGTTTTTTTGATACTGTCCAGTGGTCAGACCTGGCTGAAAATTCGGATGGGAGGTCTCTGAACATGTAGGAGGACCATGGCAAAAAAAATTCATTGGTCCAGGCATTGGACGATTTTGGCCGTTTTTTACATGTGAACGGAGACACCATTTAAACTTTAACCCCCCTGCCTCAGCAGGCTGAGCTGTTCAAGCATTCAATTTCTCAGTTGTCAGAGCGAGCGCCTACAGTACGCCGCTTAGGCGTGTTCATTGACGGACAGAAGTTTCGAAAGAAGTACAGTCACGGTGCACCGCATCATGACAGCTTCGAGGTAATTTATAGCAGAGGATAGCCACGAGCGCTTCACATCTCTCCCTCTTACCTCCACGACCCATGAACGACGACATCCACATTGAGGATAGTCTCTCGCAGCCAGACACTTCAATCTCACCTGATCTTGTACCTCGATAGATTGAAGTCTGTTATTAACCGCGGGGGTCCGATCAGGGTAAAAGCTTGTTACATACTCTACACAGCCACATGGACGCTTTTCGATGTTTTGTGCCTACAGACTCAATATTAAGACTAGATTTTACGGCAATACACTCATGGAGATGCCTCCAACCTTCCTATCTGCTTTAAAAAAAATTATACACTGCGGAACGGGTGATAGAAATCTTCAAATATATCATGTGACTGCATGCTCTGTTGAAGAACTGGACCTTGAACAATGCTCTAAAGTGCTGAATAAAATCCAGAAGGCATGGAATGGTAATAAAGTCCTTTTTAGTGGTTGAAACAGGCAGAAACTTCTTGTAGTGGTGCCGTGGTTGGAGGTTCAAAGGTGTTGTGGCTGTGCACATTATGTAACAAGCGCTTACCCTGATCGGGACCCCGCGCTTAACAACAGACTACATCGAGGACGAAATCCGCTCCGACTCGACGCTAGATCCGCATACCCATCCCGATGAGCGGTGCGTACACACACACTCGAACTTCGAACATGATCTCATCACGGCACAGATTCACGGGCGCTTTTTTCCCACAGGCGCAGCATCAGACTTTTGACATTTTGATTGTGAGGTTGTACAACCCCGAAAAACCTCGGAAAACCTGCAAAAACCTCGCAATCTCACAACGTCAAAACCCTATGTCCCGAATCCACAACCTTGACCGTTCGAGCCCCCGTTGGGGCATTATTTCCCCTTTTCCCAAAAATCCTTTTGGGGACCAGGTGCATTCCACTTCTTAAAAAGTTGGCAGACACCCCTTTCACGACTTTGGAGCCATTTTTTTTTGCTTCTTTTGCGGTCATGTTTATGACGGTTCGTTTGTACAAAAATTGATTTCCGCACGCGCGTATGATTTTGCGCGCGCGACCTCAATTGAGCGCGCGCGCGCATTAAATTTTATTACATAAGTGCCTGGGTCACTGCGGCTAACTGCCCACACTGTACTCGCTGGCCTTCGATAATTCGGGATCCCATCCATCCTGAATCCACGAAGGTCTAAGGCCGATTCACCTCTCAAGCAGTGAAGAGGAGATAGGGTACGGTGTTGAGACCCAGCGCTGTGGGCGATGGTCGATGTGGGGAGCCTATGCAGCGGGTGGTTTGGGACAAAAAAAATGCCACGTAGCCAGATAAGCAGAGCCAACATATAGCACAGCTTTGACGTTCCGGCTTCTTCCGTTCGCTACGAAGGCCACAATGATCGCCGGATCATGCGATCATGACGTGGCCTGCCATATCGCACCACAACTTACAAGCTTCTCCGTCGCTGCTCACGTCCAGTAGCGTCCCATTCGCGACCTCTCTGGCCCTCAAGAATTTCTATCAAGGTCTCCACATCCTTGCGACGACCGCTTTACAGTGGTTCGGCCGAGATTGCTTCGCGCCCAGCCGATCGCCGGCACATGAATCATGAATTTATGTATCACTTCACCCATATTCCATATTCATTTTTCCGACGGGACATTTTATTTGTATCGGTGTCATTAATATTGGGCTCAAGTTTCAGGTGGCCTTTGGGAGAGCCTACGGGGCGCCGTAAGCGCATCAGCGAGACATTGAGCAGGAATAGTTGTTATGAATACTCATGCTGTAGTTATGGTGTACTTAGCCGTATTTAATGCACACATCAGCTGGCGCGCGTAATTTGAGGTCGCGCGCGTGCAAAATGACCCTCACGCGCGTCAATAAATATTTGTACAAAGGAACCATCATAATGTTGAGGTTGTGAGGTTGTCGGCTAATCCGGCAACCTGAAAACCCCGAAAAACCCGCAATCAAAATGTCGAAAGGCTGATGAGCACTTTGTCGTCGCCGGCGGGAACTTCAAGAATATCACGAACTACACAGCTCCAACTGTCCCTGCTGGTAACTGGAGACCTCGATTTCGTGCGACCGGAGCTGACCGCGATGGATAGACTTTCGGAGGGTTCCCCTTGGTGACTTGGATCTACTCAGTGAAATTCAGTTGGATCGGGACAACGGACTCGTACACTGTCTTCCAGGACAGGGCTCCATGAGGCGGATGTACTCTGCCCGGGTTTATCGTTCGAAGTCAAAAATGACTGTTGCCTTGTATGAAGGGGAGAACGCCGAAGAGGTGTGTTGACACCAGTTCCTCGTTAGATCTGTATCATTATGTTCTCACAGGAATGGAGGCAAACTTTATCAAGACATTCAAGGCTTCGGTGAGTATATATCTCCTGGGTCGCGTGTTGGTAATAACTTCAGTTGTAGCCATCCGAATATTGTGCAAATCTTCGCTACGGTGACTTCATCTGGTATATGCTGTACTTTTTCACGACGGTCCGTGCTCCTTATTAAATTGTGCTGTCCAATTCACAGCGGACTAGAGCTGATCCTTGCGACACAAATGCTGGAAAAATACCGAGGCACTCATTTCCGGATCATAAATCTCTGGAGACATCTTGTCCGTCCACACTCCTCCCCGTGCGCCAGTGATATTAATTTTCATAGGTCAGCGCATTTAACGTAATAGCCGCCTGTCGAACACCATTCAGGGGCCTGACTTGCCTTTACTAGGAAGCCAATGAATATCTATCAAATGCTGTGGGAATCTCTGTGGTGAGCCATTAGTCTCAGTGAGATCTCTGTTGCTCAATGCCACCCTAGAGACCGGATGCCCGCGATCTTTGGATCAGGCCATCGACCGGTCGTGTCTGTGCCGACCCAACAGCCCTTGAGTGGTATTATGGCATTCCCCATTCCTACTTTCTTAGGACTGACTCCTCCAACCCCGCCCCCGCCTTGTCAATTCTGGAGTTGCAAGAGGACTCAATGATCATAGATTCCACCCCGCTGGATGCTTATCATGATATTTGTGCCGATAATCTATGCGACTGGTCCAAGTTCCCAGTTTTTACAGATACATCTGTGCGACTGGGAGCAATTATTTCATGCCAGGCGGGCACTGAAAAAGCACAATGGACTGAGATTGCATGTATCCCGGAGCATGCGATTGTTGATAGTGGTTGGATGATTACAAATCAAGGAGAGGCATTTGTGATAGTGTTGCCGCTGTCCGGTTCAGAACCGATTCCGAACCTGAACCGAACCCGAACCGAACCTCAGTTCAGGTTCAGGCATCGGCAAAGGACCGGACCGGACCCCAGGTGCGGTTCGGGGTTCAGAGATTGTTGGATTTTCCCGGACCTGTCCGAACATGTGCGAACCTGTGCGAACCGCAAATTTTCTGTGCTTCAAATAACAATATTCGCCAAAAAAAAATCGCATACGCGAACCTTCTTCGCGTCAATAGAGATGTCGTGACCGCGTTAGAGCCAAAAGGGGAGATCAAGTGAATCATGATGGCGGCAACGCGCCCGTTTCTCTTTACTTCTGTCACAACAACCACCGCATCAGCTCGTCGAGGGCTTCAGTGAATTTTCTTTGTGTTAAATCAGCAGATAAACTTGGGTCTTCCAACTTGCTTCAAACAGGGTATTTAATTTGAAAACAGCAACAAAATTCTTCAAGGCACAAAATTGCCACGTGCTCCACATCAGCCAGGAGCCAGCACATATCACCTTCGACCGTCGGGCCTATATTTACTTCCATCTTACTATGGTTTCCTCCCACCACACATTTCCTTGTCTTCTGCTGGCTCAAGCCCACCGGTACCTCTCTCTTTTTCAGGCCGAGTTTCTGAGCCGCTAGCTCTACTGGGTAATAGGTATGCACGTCTTGTCTTCGAATTCATCGGCATATCCCTGTTATCTAGTCTTTCCCCTTGAAGAGAGTATGCTAGCTGCTTAGCAATGTCATGCTCTCGATTAAAATGGTGCGCCAGCATGGCTTCACTTTTTGGATCTCCATCTGGGGTAGTATCCCTTGTGCAGATTTCGCAATACTTAGTCCGCACTTGCGCTGATTCCACCTGAAATGGCTGCCCCCGGTCGTCATAACTGTGGCCCTTCCACCTGGACGGCTCCACCAACTGCTCTTTTGTATTGTTTTTACATCCAAATCAAGCGAGAAAAATTTGCGGTTCATTGAGGTCTGAACCTGTTCAGAACCTGAAGCGAACCCTTGGTGGACTGGACCGATGTTCGGTTCGGGGTTCGCCCATTTCGCCCGAACCGGACCCCAGGTCAGGTTCGGGGTTCGGAAATTTTAGCGAAAAACCGGACCGAACCGGACATCGGCAACACTAATTTGTGATGGATAATGGTTGGACTCGGTGTGTTCACTTTCTTTGTTCCGACCCCTGCTGATTGTGGTTGACCACGGAAGCATTCACTTGTCCGACATCCCGGATCATGACATATACCAGTCCATAGAAATGGCAGACAGGGCCCTCATGATGAGGAAGAATTGGCTGGTGCAGGCAAATCACATCTTCAATCACCTCAGTATCAGTTCCAACTACAAGAATTATGGTGTGGCTATTGCAATTCAACTATTCCAAAGCTGAGAACCTTTGACGATAGTTGTGGTTCATGCAATCGAATACCGACTAACAATATGCAACACTGGTACCGCTATCCCACCTGGATACCTTTTTCTGTGTCCCTTGCGGGATCTTCAATCGGATGACCCCTCCTCTTATCAGAATCCAGATTTCCCGGCGTACTGGTCACTTGACCCATTGGGAACTGAACACCTGAGTGCGGGGGAGGCGGAAGAATTTGGATTCCCTAGTTTGGAGTTTACAATGGAGGTTTGGGGACAGTCATGGGATGAAAGTGTCTACACTGGCCTCCGCCAATTCCATCAGCGCAAAGGATATGATCCTTATAGTCAAGACCTAGCCAAAGAGCTGGATATCAGCTTTTCCAGGTGTTGCCTGAGCTGGAAGGGGCTTTTGCACATGGTAAGTTGACACATTGAACCACATACTGCCCTCGTTCAATGTTGCACAGTTGAACAAGTCGAAGACGACACCTACCGTAATACAGATGACAAGCCTGAGACTGAAGAGCTCCCTTCTTCTACCGAGTGTACCCCAGAAGTAGTTTCAAAGACCTCTGGTGCGTGGTGTGACTCCCTCTTAACTCTGTTCCTTATGCATGAATTTTGGGGCTCAGATATATCAGCGGCTGAGTACAAGCCTCATGATGGCAAACTATCTCGGCCATCATTGACTTGGAAGATTCTTGTCGGGGCGCAGTTTGCACTCATTCTGACCCTCAGTGTATCTTGGTTATGCGCTCGTGACATGTAAATTCCACATTCCGCACTACTTTCATGTAACAATTATCAGAAATAAAAGACTGCTGTTGACTGCGAGAGGCCTTCCAATCCGGTACATGTGGAGACAGCCATCCGAAACGACATAAGGCTAGATAAAAGACACCCTGCCTCATATCTGTTCCTGCTGAGTTTTCTAATCAGCTGCTAGACAGCTGACTTTCTCATTTTTCTCACCCCAGTTGCAAGCTAGACGCATAGGAAACGGCTCAGGGATAGATGCCAACATTAATGATGAGCCGTGTTCTTTGTTTTGTGTACGCAGGGGAGTGCCGAGGGAAGTTTGAGATTGCATGCACTCCACGAGATCCTTCCACTGCCATGGCAAAGGAGGCTGAGGATGCTGTTACTGAGATCAGTTGATAGTCACTGGTGTGTGGAAGCCCATTATAAATCACATAAATGTCTTTGCCTGTGTGAGCGGTTGAGAAACAGGTGTGTTACCACTTTCTCCAATAATTTCGATCCCCGGGGTCAGTTGGATCATTTTATGTAAACTGCGCACTGGTCCAGCATCAGTTCGTTTCGAGGTTTGAGCAGCATTAATTCAGGTTTGAGGTTTGAAAAGGTTTGAAAGTTCGTTTCGAAAGAAAATGAGTGTATATGGGTACCAAAGGATCTAGACTTCGAACAGGAAAGAGGGAACACCAACACCGCAGACACCATTCAGCATTGCACGTTTTGATGTTATAGTTGAAAGCGATGATTAATATTGATGGTCCTATGGATCCACTGAAACAAGTCCCCGAAGTGCAAAGACACACCGACCCCGTTGCAGGTGCCCGCCAACGAAATTCGGTTGGCATCAGAGATGTTCAACGAAACCTGTGTATCTGATGTCTGGATTCCGGCTGAATGTTCGAATTTACAGTGGCTCAGTTTTGGCTCGAATTTACAGCTATTCTCGAAACTAATGAGATTGATCAATTTTTTTTACGCTTTCCCAAAAAGGAAAATTTCGGGGCCGCTCGCAAATTCAGGCAGCTCTAGGGGTCGAATGGGTTAGGAAAGGATTGTATTCAACAGTGGGACGATCGGTGGGCTTTGGGCGGACGAAATAAACTGGCGAGAGCTGTTGACAGTAGACAGCGGGTCATCCCGCTGTATCGCGTTTCCAGCCGTTCCCCCAACAAAATTCCGCCTGGGATACATCAGAATACCTATAGATCGTGTCCAACACAGCATTCTACTCGTTTATGCATGCTGAATCCAAGGCATTGTGGCCCTGTCGGAAAGATCTCCTTTTTGGGAACAGAAAAAAAAGTGGTGGACTGATCTCGTTAGTTTCGAGAACAGCTGCAACCCAGCGGTAGTAATATTAGACGGTTGAGAGCGAGGAGATCACTGGGCTGAGAAGAGAGCGTCATGACTCGTCAAATGGAAAAAATACGCCGACCTGGACATCCATCATGGTTGGTGATGTTAATGGTTCGGGGACTTGGCAGAGAAAAGATGTTGATGCTGAGGACTCGACCTGGTGATAAGCCAGTAATTGAGCCATGGTTAGATACATATAATTTTGTGTGTTTCTGATCATGCTCATTGCTGAAACTGTTGTTTCTATGCAACAGTACTGGTTAGCTGTTGGGTGAACCACAGAGAAACGGGTGGACGTTCTAAGGAATTAGAACACCCATTGGCTAGTCTCGCCCTGAAAACTGTAAGGGAAACGTGCAGCCGAATAATAAGTCAAGGAACTTCTTTTGACTTGTTTCCAACATCCACTTAAGCAATGGAAACGGGTCAAAGGAACGGGAGTTGGCAATCCGTTGTGTTGTGTTGTGTTGAGACGCTAGGGGAGGCGCGCTTGGTCACGAGTGTTTCGGTTGCCAGAGTTGCCAGTTTCCCTCGAATGCGGATACACAGAAACAGGTGGTCGGCTATTCTGAGGATCCGGATCACAACTCTAAAGGCGTTCTAAGGTTCGTTCTCAAGAACCCTTTCTGGGAAACCCTAGAGAAACGGGTATCTACCGAGACCTACAAAGGAGTATTATCAACTTCCCAAGGGGAGACTTGAGTTGAAGCAGAAACAGGTCGAATGGGATGCAGTGCCGATCTATCGGTGATCAACACACCCTCTGAATAATACAGTGGTGCTGCTGATGGGTTCCTGCCTCGTAATTGGCAAGGGAACATGGTGTGCTCGCAGTTGGGGACCAATGGGAGGCGACACTCAGAAAGACAACCGACGGAAATGCGGTTAAAGAGGCGGATAAACAGACTTTTGACTCATTGGGATTGTGTTTTGGGCTTTGTAACAGTGTCTTGGCGGTTGTATAAGTATCCGAGGGTGTTTCTACGATGGACACAGCATCTTCCCCCGAACTAGTAGGCTATATTCTTGCGCATTGGGTTGATCTGGGATCCTCGGTGAACGCACTCTTATAGAGTAGCACTATTAGTCGAAATCTCAATTGTTTCTGAATCATATATTATTCTGGAAACGTACTTGGGCTTTGCCTGGAAACCGTCTGAACTCTGAGAATCTGTTGGAACTAGGACTCTGTTGAAAGAAACATTATTGTTGTTGTTTGCAGAGCGGGTTTCAGAAAGTACCGTCTAGGGAAAACTTCGGAAACGTGACTGCTGGCGTTGCTCAGAAAGTACCTCTTTAGGGAAAGCTCTGTGAACGTTCTTGGCCTATAAACTAGGGGCCCTACTTGAGTCTATGGGACTACTTTTAAACTTGTTTCTCTGTCGCTTGGACACACACACACATACACTGCGAAGCTATAAATCTACTTTGTTTGGAAACAATGTTTCCACTGTGTCTAGAAACATGTTCTACGCAGTCTGCTCTACTGTCTCTTTGAGATATGAAACCTCTCCCTACAACCTTTACAAGGCCCTGTACTAGGGGCTGTAACTCGTCGGGATCTCTGGAAATGCGCATATATTGCCGTTGATTTGTTTGTTGGTTGTTGGAACAGTCTCTGGACTGTTTCTGTGCTGCTCTCGAGTCAAGTGGGGTCATTTGTGTGTTTCTTATATAGGTTCTGAGCACATCAATCATCTGGAGCCCACCGCGAGGGAAGGTTCTGATCTCGTTTCGAGATAGGATTGAGCATTCTGCTGTAAAAACTCGTTTGGAAACTCTTCCAAACCACGTTTCTGTTGGGTTGTCACCATTCCTCCTAGACGAGGCTCTGGTACTGAACCAGACACATCACCTTCGGGTTTCCTGCTCTACTTCGTGGAGAAGGAGGACTTCGTAGCAGACAATTCAGTAATCCCGCTCCGGCATCGCATAGCACCATGACTTCCTGTCGAGCGAGGGATACACTAGTTGCTCCTTTGCAAACTTTCACGCATCGGAAACCACCGAGCGTATCTGGTTCTCCTAGTCGAGGTTGTGGGCGTAGTGTTTCTTCACGGGCAAAAGCGATAGCTTCTGGTTCTGTTCTTTGCCTAAGCAAAACGAACCGAGTGATCTCGGAAACCCAGTTAAGACAGAAACAACACCGAACTCTTCTTCTGGTCCAATAACGACCATGCCTACTGTTCAGGGCTTTAAAATACCCACGGCTTGGGATTCTAATCATCCCAAGTTCGATGGCGAGACTGCCAGCAGTCTCAAATTGTTTCTTAGAGTGAAGGAATCACTGGCGAACAAGAACAGACGAAGCTTCTGCTTAATTATCTCGATGATAGCGATATCCGGGAGCAATGGCAGAGTCTCTCCATGTTTGCGGAAGCTGAGGGTTCGACGTATAAGAAATGGTGGAAACAAATCTTGCGGTTGTATCCCGAAGTGGAGGACCAGGAGGTTGGTTCGATTCAGAAACTCCAGGACATATGCGCGTCAGCGCGTCCTATTTCCTGCCCCGAACTCGGGAAATTGCGCCGTTTCAGGCTAGCGTTTGAAACGGAAGCAGAGAAACTGAAGAAGGGACCTTCAGCGTTGGTCGTGAACCGGACGTTAGTTGATCTTGTCATGTCCCTGTTGGAGGAGGGCTATAGCCAAGAAGTGGAGGTAGCCATGAACCAGCAGGGCATACACGCGATTCATGAAGGAACCGCTGCGGACGATGGAGCTTCTGACGAAGAAACGGAACCCACTACTCGGAGAGGAGCCCGTTTGTCCTATAAGCAGGTGTTGAAACTTGCGGATTATATTGCAAACAATTGGACTGGGAGAACCGTGGGTGCGATGTTGCTTGATAGCCCTTGAGCCAGCACGTCCACACGTGTTCCTGGGCTTATTCCCACTCTGGTTTCACGGGATTCAACTCCCATGAATTCGATAAAAACAGAGGTCAATGAAAGACTTGACGTGTTTGCTGGGCAAATGGCCCAACTAGGAGAAATGTCTTGCTGAAAACTTGAAGAAGATGGAAACATCTTTTGAGAGTATGGTGAAACTGTTGAGTCAGGCTGTTAGGCCGTCTCCTCCTCATATGGACAACCGTCCGCGTGAACAAGCTGAAGAAAGGAGAGAGCCACGCGAACAGCGTGAGCCTCGCCCAGACGTGGCTTGTCATTTCTGTAACGGTCCCCACTATATCAGGGATTGCAGGAACAAGGACACTTTTATAACTCTGGGATGGGTTAAGGTTGAGGATGGGCAGCTTAGGCTTGGAACGGGTGGTTGGATACCCAGGTATCCTGAAAACCTGAGTCGCATGCAAAAGGTGGAGGAGCACTTCCGGAGGCAGGGTGTCACCAGGGAGTCTGCCAAGGCCCAGCGCGCTGGAATGATGCAGAGTTTCTACTTGAGCGCTTCTTGGACTCAGGATGATGGGTATGGAAACGGGTATACCGACAGGGTGGATCACCTGTATGATACGACTGAGGACAAGATTCAATCTGTGAAAATACAGCAGATGAGCTGTGCTCCCAGTCAGGATTATATGGCTCTGTCTCCCGTGTTCCAACAGAGCATTCTGTTTCCGTCAACCGGGGCGCAACCCCTTGCTTCAAATAGCGGTGTTCAACCACCGCAACAATTCTTGCAGGTCCCACAAGGACAGTTTCGTGAGCCCGCCTGTTCAGGCGAATAATGGGATCGACATTTCTCAGCTTATTCAGCTGTTTAATGCGGTTCGAGGCGAGGGAACTGGAGGTGTGGTCGACCAGTTGGTAGCAACTAGGAGTGGGGCGAAGGTGGATCCTCCGTCTAACCCAAAATTTTTAGGCGGACCGATGAGGGAGGCTGGTGGCCGACCGAAAGCGAGACCACCAAAAGCAGCGAAACCTCCTGGGGACCGTGTTTCTGCTGCTGATGCGGAATTGGATTGGAGGCGAAAAGGCAAGAGGGTGGAATTCCTTCAGCCTGATGAGTTAGAAGAGGAAGAAGAAGTTCCTAAAGCCCCTGCGAAACGCGCAGAGAGGCGTATAGTTCTGGGACGATTCAGATGAGGAAGAGGAACCTCCGATGGGATTTGAAAAATTGAGACGGTCCACGGAGTTGAGCGGGGCGCGTGTAAGTCCTGCACTGCTGTGTTCAGCTCTACGTTTCAAGGAACCAGCAAAAGAGAAGGTGTATAAACTGGTTTCTAAGTTTGACGATGGAAACATCGTACAGAACTTAGTTAATCAAACCAGAAACATGTGCTGGACGGTGTTACAGTCGGCATGATGACAGCCATGAATGGAGAATATGCCAAGGCGCTGAGGGAGACAACATTGAAGGTGCGGAAAACCGGTGAAACCAGTTGTAATGGCTGGTTTCGCAGCGGAAGTACCTGGTCTTCCCTTCATGGAGAAAGATGAGCCTGTACAACTGAACAGCGATGCAATATTGATAGACAGTCTGACGCCCGTCGACTCTGTGTATATTTCTACAGAGAAGGATGTGGGTCTGGAACCCGGCTGTGTGGTGGCGCCAGATATTGTTCTACAATATTATTCTACCTTGGCACCAAACCAGGCACCGAAACAGATCTACGCTGCTGTGGAATCAGCCAACCTACGGGTTCTTTTCCCAGTGCTGGAAGGACAAGAGAAACTGGAGAGTGTTGTGGATCCTGGTTCAGAGATTGTTTCCATGGCTAAACACGTGGCGGAACGGCTGGGTCTTTCTTGGGACCCAGACATTACCACAAAGTGCGAACACACAGCTGAAACAATCTGCGGGCTTGGCACGCAATGTTCAATTCACCTTTGGTGATATCCACGTGTATCTACAGGTCCACATCATAGAAACAACTGCATATGACGTCCTGCTTGGTCGACCGTTTGATATTTTGACTCGCTCAAACATCCAGAACTTTAGTTCTGGCATGCAAACGATCACCATAACGGACCCAAATACTCAGAAACGGGTTTCCTTGCCTACGCTTATGCGAGGCAAGTTCATCCTGATATGAAAGAGAATCAGAGGGCTCGGTCATGCGGTGGACCAGAGGGGAGAAGGTCGGTGGTTATACCCTAGGCTGCAATGATACAATAGATTTAATGTACTCAATATGAAATGACGACTCAACTTTGAATGGACTCGTCTCTCGATCTAGGCCTCTCTCTGGACCTCTTGTACTCGGATTCTTGTTGTGCTCGGGACTCGGACTCGAACCCAGGTGGGGGACAATTGTGGGAGAAAGAAAGAGGGAATGTCCCCTGAATGTCATTGCCGGGGAATTTATACTACGATCAGGGTGACTGAAACGCGTACTCCTGCGTCACCAGAACCTGTAGAAACCGAATACAAACGGAAATATACAAGAGACCATCGCAGGGAGAACGTCCTAGGCCAATCACACCGTTGAACAACCACCAGCCGGGATACGCGCAAAGACGTGATAGGGAGAGTGTGCTGCCCCCACCAGACGCGTGCCAGAGGTGCTCCAGACCCCTGGTGTCTTGATCCCAGGCGTGTACCGAGCACATCGCGTTGGTTGTCGTACAAGGAGAAGTAGATAAGATAAGAACTATAAAATAATTTGAGGTATGAGTGATTGGAGTTGAGACAATAAAGGATGGAAAATATGACGATACTGGTGCTCCCAAGGCCTATGTTCCTTCCACCAAGAATATGTGTGTGTCGCTCGAGGTTGAACGCGATGACATGTGAGATTGTTGTGGCGTGGTAATGAAGTCGACAGTCGGATGCAAGCTTGGTGATCATTCGTTCTAGATATGGAGAGGATAGGAGGAAGAGGTGAGTGTGTTCAAAAGAGACTTAGAAGAAATGAGATGTAGCTGGTATTGCCCAGATGGGAGCTCAATTGCAACATGCCTCAGGGCCCAGAGTGACGAGCGTGCCGTTAGGCACTTCCACACCGTTTGTGAAGAAGGAATGTGTTTATGGCGCGACCTGCTTCACTCAGGATCAGATTTTGTAGTACAAAATCGAGTATTAAACCAGAATTAACTTTGTTCCATGCACTGGGACCTTTTAATTACAGCTGTTTGCAAAACTAATAACACTAGCTAAAAATAGACAAAAGAGGAGCGCATTTGACCCGGCAGATTGCCGGCCTTGTTTCTCACTCGTTTCTGCGCAGATTTACATGAGACCAGGCGCGTTTGAAAGCGGGTAAACGGTGCCTTCGAACAGTACCCAGCACAATGAGTATCTCTGAAGAAAACAGATGTGCCAAATTCGCAGTGAGTGCACCAAGTTGGTTCATCACATTTTCACCGGTAGATAATAATCATCCCCTCTGCTTATACTTTGCAGATGATGAAATCTACTTCACCCCGAAAATCCACAACTCTGATGAACAGATGAGGCTGATTGCTCACAGTCTGTATTTGTTTGCGGGGTTGATACCGTAGGTCCGGCTTCCAGATCACGTGGATGTTGAATACAACTGTACAACACGAAATTTCGATGTGTTTTGGATCCTACGAAGCATTCTCAAGTCTCCTGGGCCATTGTAAGACACCAACTCAGACTCTTGAATTTTCCTGAACCTGGAAGAACACTGCAGCAAGCCCTCAAAAATGAAGCTCCTGCACGTGGCACTCGGAAATCCATCCCAATGCAGAAGGAGTTGCCCAATTTGGACTTCCCGTTCAGGAACACTGACCTACGGTATCAGATGCGCGAACAAAATCAGACCATCAACAGTTCTCTCCCATCTCCGCCTGTCAAAGAGAGAACACGTGTTTATGGTCTGACTAGGGAGGCCAGATTGCTCAGAACACCGTCACAGCTGCTAGATTCTTTGACCATATGACACAGTGATTGATGTGCTCAGAACCTATATAAGAAACACACAAATAACCCCACTGAACTTGCAATCGGTACAGAAACAGTCCAGAGACTGTTCCAACAACCAACAAACAAATCAAACAGCGATATCTGCACGTTTCCAGAGATTCCGACGAGTTACATCCCCTAGTACAGGGCTTTGTAAAGGTTGTAGGGAGAGGTTTCGTATCTCAAAGAGACGAAGAGCAAGCTGCGTAGAACATGTTTCTAGACACGTGGAAACATAGTTTCCAAACAAGATAGATTTATAGCTTCGCAGTGTGTGTGTGTGTCCAAGTGACAGAGAAACAAGTTTAAAGTAGTCAGTAGACTCAAGTAGGGCCTGTAGTTATAGGCCAAGAGTGTTCACAGAGCTTTCCCTAAAAAAGTACTTTCTGAGCAGCGCACAGCAGTCATGTTTCCAAAGTTTTCTCTAGATGGTACTTTCTGAACCCGCTCCGCAAAACAAGAACAATAATGTTTCTTTTAACAGAGTCATGGAGATTAGAGGTGCGTGACCAAGGCACACTTATTTTCACCCTTCTAATCTCTTCTAGCGCGCTTTGCTCACTAAATTGGGCTCAGATGAGGTGGAGCATGCATGTCATGTCCTCATCGAGCATAATGCGGAATCCTACAAATACTATCAGGGATATATATCAAATCTCGGGTGAACATTAGGTGCATCTTGTTCCACCGTCCCCTCTTTTCAAGCAGGTGAAGATGCCGCTGGCCCCACCGCCCCCCAATTGCTCACCGTGCTCCAAGAGTTTTCTACTCAAATAGCCCGAGCAATGGCCCTATGGCAATTAGCCCTGACCATCACATCTGGTGAACAGTTCCATGAGCTGGTCAAGCCTTACCCACTCTCTGGCCAGGGGGGTCAAAGATTAAAATTTTGTACGTGGGGAGGGGGGGGTCCCAGGGAGGGTTGAAAAAAACTTTTAGTGCTAGTTATGAAGGAACTTCAGAAGTATTTAAAACCGTGTTTTATGGAATTGATAGACCTATTTATGCGAAAGCCACACACATCTCTGGTTCTAAGCACTATAACCAGTGCATCACTTGTAACATCAATTTCCACCAGTTCTGGAGGCAAAAACAACGCATTGGTGTCTTCCCTGACAAACAACACATCCCCGAGGGGCGATTCAACTGTGATGGGTCATCATTTGTGGAAAATTGCACGTCTGACACGTTTGGAGGTGTGGCCCGGCATCAGGGGTGAGAAACTTCTTTCCTTAATGGAAAGAGAGGGGGAGAGGGGGGGGGACCACTGAGGTTCAAAAAAAACTTTTTGACCCTGTGTCCTTTTTCCGAAAGTTGAACCCCCTTGCTCTCCGGGCTGAAAAAGGGGTGTTCCATCGCTTTTTTCGGACATCAAGGGCCTATACCATGACCAGGCAAAGCCGTAAATGATAGAAGAGATCGTGCTTGCAGCACAGGACCAGTTCAGCTCCGCTAAGCCATGCTTATTGACTGCAGAGGTGGATCCGACAGGCTATCTCTGGACACTAATAGTCTGTCATTGCAAAATTAGGAAGTACTGGCACCTGTTGGCGGGAGATATTAACAATCATGTCATCCGGCAAAGAGGCCCATATCTTCGTCGAGTTCTTTGCTAGGGGCGACGACATTTTCGGGTAAGCCCGGAATTTGTATGGTCTTCGGAGGGCTCGTTAATTTGATGAATAAGGTGTCAAGGATGGTTTTGCTTTGAAGAGCCTTTTGCCTCGTGCCAACCCACGACTGTCGCCTCTTGTCCCTTGGTTATACAGAACTCAGTTTGCTTCGTTGTTTTGTATCATGACTGGCAGACCTACACACAGGTGCAAATGTCCAGGAATATTGTCACTCATACAAGCTGGGGCTTCCCACAAGTTCATCTTTTGCCGCTCTGTCAATGCTTTTCTTGCAGGTACAACATTTTTCTTCTTATCAGTCCGAGATGCCCACTCATTGGTTCCTGTGTTCTCGGCAAGGGTATCCTCAGCGTAGAAACAAGTAAGTTGCTGGCCAGTCTCCTCGGCAAATTTAACACAACCCATTTCATTGACCTGATCTTTCTGGGAGTTCCATGCTGTGATCAGAGAAACATTTTGGAACCGTGGGTCTTCAAATGGAGGATGGCCCTGCCTTTTGCTTATTTGCCGGGTTCTCAAAAAATCTATATCATCCGGAGTACACGCTCCATAACGCATGTTTGACAATGCACTCCTGAACTTAATGTCCTCGGCTGACATGTTCGTTTGCCTCATATTTTGCTTCAGGATTACAACAGTATCCACCATTTGCCAAATGATTTTGCCTATGGTGTTCTCTTGTTGGGTTGCGGTCATTCCCACAGCAATCAGAGGAGCTACTATTGCACTTCCACTGAAAAGTGGCAGACTTGCTACCGGTGGTAGTTGAGCAAAATCTCCAGCAAAGCACATGTTCATTTCTCCAAATGGTTCATCGTGTACGTCCAAGGCTTTCGCACTAATTTTATACAAATGACTGCATGAAATCATGGAGACTTCGTCAAGAAAGATGTATTCGACGCCCCGCAACCGTTGTCGAACTTTATTGATATGTGCACTCTCATTCTGCTCTCCAGAAACTTTGTCCACAATGCCCAACACGGAGTGGTAAGCATAACCCCTAAGAGAGCTACTGCAGTTCCGGTGGGTGCAAGAACTAGGAACCGATGTGCCTCTCCCCGTCTCTCAAAGAACGATATCAATGCTCTGATCACTTGGGATTTCCCGGTGCCCCCAACTCCAACAAGATGAATTTTTAGCTGATCGGGGTCCTCAGCAATCGCATGATTTGCTACCAGTCTAAATGCTCTTTCCTGCTCCGCATTGAGCTTAAAGTCCGTTATCACCGAGTCAACAAACCCTTATGGCCTTTTTCTCTTTTGCTTTGAAATACTTGGTGAAGTAAAACGACTCCAAGAGCAGCACCTGTCCGGTGGAGTCTGGTTCTTTAGTATTTCTCTTGCTCTTCACACCTTTCTGGCGCATTCTTCACCTTCGTCTCTAATGCGGCATCCTTCGCCAGACTCACTTTAGTTTTCCATTGCGAACCTTTCAATTTTAAATCAGGAACAAAGCGGGTAAGGTCCAGACCTAAAATGGTCTTTCGTTGAGTCCATCCCGCTCGTTGCATGACTTTTTCAGCCTCGGAAATTTTCTCCTCCATTGCAAGCCATTTTTTCCCCTTGCTTGGTCCCTCAGGGGAGGTGAAGTCAGCATCTTCTCCGTAGTCTTGATAATTATTGCCACCAAAATTGTCATGTTGATTGTCAACCATGTATCTGGAGAATGGAGGCATTGCTTTCTGTGCTTTTTTGTCTAAAGAAGAATAATCATCGCGGGCGTCGTTGCATTCATATTTGATATTGAAGTATTTCATTTTTTGCAATGCCTTTGAAGAAAATCTATAACCTCGAAATGTTTCATCCCAGTTGTCTATTTCCGCTTTCAAGTCATCTCCGGATCGCCAGGGTTTGAACAGAGTCAACATTGTCATAAAGTAATACTCACGGTCTCCTTGATCCATGCGCGGTAAAGCCCCTCCAACAAAATTTGGGGCAACATTTTCAAGATCCCGTCTATCACATCGGATATAGTGTGTTTTGTACAGCTCGTGTCCGGGCTGGAAGGGATGCATAGAGACTGCATCAGACTTGTCTCCAATGACCTCGTCCCGGGCAACTTCTTCCAAGTCATCGTCTAGTCAGTCATCATCATCAGGAGTCGGTTCAGTGGCCAATTCAAAAGTTACTCGTTCAGATGGTTCCTCTCCAAGGCTGGTGATGAAGTCCCGCTTCTGTTTTTCAGTTCTTTTTTTCCGGCTGGTCATCTGGAAAAACTCATAGAGTGATGTACTCTCAAAACTCGAAGGTCGATGGATATAATCATCAACATTGGTTGCACCCGCATATTCCCCTTCAGCACGAAGCAAGACAGGTCGGTCATTTCCACCACTCTCGTCGTCGCCTCCATCTGATTCATCCAAATCGATTGACTTGCAAATCTTCTCAGGTTCAGCAAAAGATTTTTTATGCCAGGATTTTGCAACCTCGGGAACATAGCTCTTCCACCAAAAGACTTTAAAACTCAAATTCGTGCAGTGATCAGGGTTCTCAAGAAGATAGAGAGACGCCATGGGGCTTCCAATCTGAAGTTTGGATGTAAGTGAATTGACCATTTGCATGACGAGTTTTCTTGTGTTTTTCTTCGACGTTGCAGAGCCTCCCAGACTGTCGGTTTGCTTATTGATAACATTCTTCACAGTATCGAACATGTGATAAATTTTTAGGCTCTGTTTCGTGATGTAGTCAGATATGTAGGCCACAACAGCCTTGATGGAAGTGCCAGATAAAAGACTGGTAACATCGGTATTGCATCGCAAGGTGTAAGTGACCACTGGCGTCACAGTGTTGATCATAGCCTCTCGTTTTCTCATGTTAATATATCCATCAGCAGGATCTACCTCGGTTTGCATAAATATGTCGCGGGGGAAGCGAGATCGGCAAGTCCCATCCTTGCGAAGACATCCTCGGACCTCTTGTCTGATCCGCGCCCCAGGCTGTAGCGGCTTCAACTGGTCAGTCCCCGCCAATGGACGTCTGCAATCATGAACATTTGAACGCAGCATCAAGTCCTCTCTGTATTGATCCCGCCACCGCGATGAACTTTCACAGTCATTGCAATCCATCATGATGTTGTCAGTCTTCCCAGTCATCACAAAGAGGAGGCGGGGCTTCTGGGACGGTTTGGGTCGGATCCGTATAACCTACAGGCATCGAGGGTGCAGAGTCAACATCAATTATGTCATGCATCCCCTGGCGCCGTTTGGGTTACAGCTCTCACTTCTGGTGCTGGCCAAAATATGATATGAATACGAAAATTCTGTACCGTATTCATATCCATATCATATTCACCTTAGAAGCCCCGTATCATATTTGTAGTGAATCGTATTCGTATCCAGATCGTTGAATACGATATGATATGAATATATCTGAATATATCCTACTTTTCGTAAATTTTGATGAAATCCGTATAGTTCACCCCCTCTGCAAGTCCAGATTCTAAACCTTCCTTTGTAACAATATCCACTGACGCCATTTCTGCGGTCATGGACGACCGAGCATCAGACAAGGTATGTTTCAAGCTCGAAAAAAGATGTTCAACAGATATGCTGACACCAGGGATAGCAAGCGGCCGTGAGACACGAGCTTCTCCAGTGTGTCGGCAGGATCGCCCGGCTGCCTTTGGAATACACGCTCCCATTGCTCATTGAATACAGCGTAAGGACCATCCTTGTGCGAGGGAAAAGCGGGTTCGGGATTGTTGCCTTTGGTGAGGCCAGGAGTAAGATGTTTTCCAGCGGGATCATGGCGGCGCCCAGATTGAGCAGCGGCAGGGAGATTTTTGATGGTGGTGAGCAAAGTTTCCAGATCCTCGGCGAGCGATGGGGCCATTGATGCGCCGACAAGTGACGGAGAAGTTTTCGAAGTTTTTGTCTGTCTTACTGATCGGCTGACGTGATTTTATAGCTGGGCAGCACCTTGATACGCGACTCCTTTGCCAAGATTTACCGCACGGACGAATAACAGAGCCGATTTGGATGCCAAGGATGTGTCTGTGATCAGCGATGGCCGGACCCGGGCCCCTGATTTATGACCGTATCCAGATATATCTGGTGCTGAGCGCCACATCAGCAAAAATCCCAGCGCATAGGTAGGCCTATGTAGTGACTATAGCCGGCGTAGCGCTGTCGACAACCCCCCGTTATGTAGTGCGCTATAGCTGCCCGCCAAGCCTATATCACTACATCACTCAATATAGTTACCGGCTAAGTCGACATAGCGTCATATTTCCGTAGCTCTGTAGGCTACATTGCGCAATGTAGGACTACAGCCAGCACATGTAACTCATAGTTCGGGCTCCAACTGGTAGAAAGAAAAAGAAACGGTATTATTGCGCTACCACCAGGTGCCATATTAAATTACTGTGGCCACTCAAGATCGTGCTCCCCATCCTCGCCCTCGGTCTCGGTTTCTTCGTCCTCCTCCCACTCCTTGAGGGCTGCGTCTAAAACCTCTTTGGAGAAAACGGAGGTGGGAGCGACGGTGATGGGCTGTGCACCAGCATGGAAACTAGATTAAACAGGTCAGAGTAATGCGCGCATGAGATTAGAAACACGTACCGTCCAATGTTGTGCATGCGTGTCAGGATTTTGTCAAGCAGACCATATTTGGCGGTGTGCGTTTTGTAGTCTTGCAACGACTTGAGGTGGGTTTCATACACGCTGCGATACTCGTTCGCTGTAAAAGGCACGTCGGTCCGGGTACCGGTGAGCCATTCGTCGATGGTGTTCTCGGTCTGATAGAAATCAGCGCCGAATGAGGAATATGAAAAGAAATACGTACAGCAGTTAAAATTGCAGCCAGTCCCTGGTAAGGAAAGGGACTGAAATACTCCGGGTGGCTGGGACCTTCGTCACGACGGTTTGCAAACCACATGGCGTTTGCGCCACGCTGGAGGATCGGGGCCTTGTACAGGCCTTTCTTTTCCTTGACATACTACAGAGAGTAAGTGCCAGGTATGAATGCTTCGGAACACATACCTTGAATGCAAATGATGCGCCTTCCTTGAGGTCCTCAGCGAGCTTGCGATTGAAAGCGATAGTCTTCCTGTTGTTACCAGTCTTGAACCCGTAGAGGAGCTCCGTCATTGGCCTGAGCTTAGTCTTGAGCTCGCCGCGCATATGAGGGCCCCGATTGGTAATCTAGCCGATAAGGATGAGGAAAGGAGCGAGTAAGAGGTGAGAGGGCACGCACCAACTTCGCAACATATGGAGTTAGCGGGAGCCGTTCATTGAACTCCTCGCATGCATCGTCCCACGCGCGCTTGGCGAACTCTCCTTCCCCAACGCTCACCGGGAACATGTAGTCCGCTGTGAGGTAGCACCGATAGAGCTTGATGGCCAACATGATGCACTCTTTGGTGTGGTCGTCCAGGTCCTTGGCGCGAGGACGACCACTAGATGTCGCCATCCTCGGTGATTGCAGCTCGCGCAGGTCTTCTGAGTCGATGGAGGTAGATCGGCGGCGCTTGTCTCCCGTATCAGGGGAGCGCGAGCGCGAAGGAGAGCGGCGGGTGGAGCGGGACTGGTGAGCAGCAACGACATGGACAGTGACTCGGTCAGGGACGACCCCTCCATTGATATTGCGGATCTACATGACCGAGTCAGAATGTCCCAAAAAGGAAATCAAAAAAGTGGAGCGGTAACGCACTGGAGCCCGAGCAACAGGAACTTCACGGCGGGGGCTGCGACCGCGGAAGGTGTGCTGCTGTTCCTCTTGGCTGGAGGGAAGAGCCTCGCGATTGCTGTGGTGATTGTTGCGGTGGTCGATGGGACCTTGTGCACGCCAATCGAGGCTCGGAAACTTGGGAGCAAGAGGGATACGGTTGTCGCGCTGGACAAGATTTTTTTTGGTGGCGGTAGGACGGGTGCCGGTGATGGTGTGCAAGGTAAACTGTATGTTGTTATGCATGGAATGAAGGAGAATATCTGAGTGACATACAGTCGCATCTTCTCTCGGTCGAAGAGGCTCCTCAGCTCTACCGGCTGCCCGGTCTGCGGCCTTCGCAGCCTTCACAGCCTTCGCCTGCTTGCGAGCGTCTGCTTGCTTTTGCTCATCAACTGGAATTTCGTCATTAGTATTGAAGTCAAGGAAGAGTCGTACTGTGAAAGACTTACTACGCTGGGCCTGCTTTTCACTGACGCGGCGGATACGGCCACGGACAGGACTATCTTCGTCATCGTCCTCGTTATCGTCATCATCACTGTTCTCGTGATCATCGCCATAGTGGCCCTCTGTGCGTAAACATTAAGCATCGAGCCGCAGACATTGCGCAGACATTGAAATAAGATCAATCTCACCTTCGGTGTCATCTTCTTCATTTAGTTCCTGGGCCGTCTCGGTAGTGTCTGTAAGAAGAGTCAGCGAGATCAGAGAACAGAGATGTGTAAAGAGGTGGGTCAAAACTCACGGGTAATGTTATGCTTGCGACGAAGCTCAGCTTCGAGCCCTGTGTATATTGATGGTCAGTGTTCATCGGATGAGCGGACATTGCTGAGGTGCATACCTTGGCTCCTTATATTCTCTTTGTCGGTGGTGCGGCCGGATGAGGTGCGTGGGCGGGTCGAGGACCCGGAACCAGAGGTCGCTTGACGAAGGGTGGATTGGGCTGCCATTGGTATGTGTATAGTCAGTTTGGGTGGGACAGAGAGTAAAGTGCGGATGAGTGGAGCAGACCTGATATTGGCCGCCTCTTTAAATAGTCCCAGGGGTGGCCAAACAACGCGTCTGTATGATCATGGTTAGAGGCAAGAGAGACGGGTTGTTTATAAACAAACGAGGAGGGCGGGAAAGAGGTGGTAGGTTAGAGACGAAGATTTGCGGTGTTAGTAAACAAACCTGCACGTCACGGGAAGGGCGGCCCCGAATTTCAAAGATGGGCGGCACTGAGACACATGTAAATTTTGGGGGTCAAACGCAAGGGGCACCAAAGATAAGAAATTTCCTTATTTGGGGGGGGGGGAGGGGTCCCCACCCAGGCTCGAAAAAAAAGTTGTAAGCCAAAAGTTATATAGTGGGTTTAACACCTAGAACACTCTGAAAACAAGTGTGTTAGTGACTTATGAGACTACGTAGTCATATAGCTTGATGTATGGCATTGTTGCTGCTTGCCACGCCTCTCGACCGATCAAACGAAGCGTGTGGCCGGAATTCCTGCTTTTGCGAAGAGACTGTGCCTCACCACATTGCATTTGACAACCCCACCGGTGCGCCATCTCTTCGAATCGGAAATCCAGTCGCCACGATTGTTCAATGCGATGGGGAATGTTTCCTCGCAGTTGGGCAAGTTAACTCAATAATCCTGGGCTCGTGTCCCATGGAATCAATTGTCCTTGAACTCTTACCTGACCGGGGCACCAAAATCTCGTATCAGATCTTTCACCTCGCTCTAGTCAATTCCGGCGAGGAGCCCGGGGATAAATACAACTGGAAGTGGTCGCTTGGCTTCGAGTCTCCATGTGCACTTTTGTCCTTCAAAAGTGTTCTGGTACAGCGCGCGCGCGGCTGCTCAACAGATTGATTGGAAAAGCTCTACCTGTCTCAACGCGCTCAACTTCCAAATGTCCGCGGCGATGAAGTCCTCGGAGAAGAGTCCGTGCAGTAATCATCTCATCAAGTGCCCATTGCAATGTGGGGTTGTTCTGTGGATGTACAACCTCACTGCGCATTACAACTCCTATCATGCTCTGAAGTCCCTCTCAAATATTCCTGCCGTCTACCCAACGTCTCCGGCACCTTCACCAATCGGCAACAGTCCAGATGCGGTGGCAGTAAACTCACCAGCTACCCTCAACTCCGAAGCTTTCAGCCCTGCGTCCCAGGACCAAAAGGAAAGCTGCCAAGGTCGAATGCATTTGCGGGAAAGAAGTTACGAATGAACAGCGCGAGTCAGATGCAGTCAAGTGCATTCGGGCCGGGTGCGAGACGATTTGAGTACGTGTCTTGTTCTGATTTCGACCTTTACTGATAGTCCTCTAGTTCCATATAGGCTGTGCAGCTGCAGAGGAGTGGTGTCGGAACGGGGTTTGCAACTCGTGTGAGAACACCAAAAAGAGAGGTGTTAGACACAGGTATTTAAGTTATGTGTCTCATCTCAAAAGGGAAACATGCCTTGAGAAAATGAGAGAGGTGTAGAATGATGTTAAGAACCCCGGAATATTTTTTGGAAGTAATCCGTCAAGTGGTGGCAGCACACGGTGCTTTCCAAGTCAGATCGCTACTTGCCGGTTGTGTGGGAAAGCTCGGATCACGTCCTAAAATGGGAATTCCCTTTTCTGCGGGGGGGGAGGGGTCCCGGATTTCACTGAAAAAAAAACTTCGAGGTGTAGTGTGAATCTCGCGGATTTGTTCCCCCTTGGTCAAACGACTCAAAGAAATCAGCGCACCAAAATCCCCCAGATTTCCCCAAACTATGCCCGCTGCCAGTACTGTGGAAAGAACATCAAAACCCATGCCGGCGTTAAGCTGCACATTGCCATGTCCCGACGCTGTCCTCAAGAGTGGGAGGACAGTCTTGCAGCTGACAGCACCTTCACGGTTAATCGCGACGAGGGCGAGGCTGATGGTGCCCACCCACCGTCACTACTGGACAATTTCATTCAAATCGACAGGGGGTGTGATGCGTGACCCATTTTACCTATTCGACATTTCGGCAGCCGCCGAACTTTTGCGTGACACCTCGAAAATTTCGGCATTTGAACCGAAATTTATGTCTTTTTTGCCTTTTTATTTATTTTTAAAGGTAATTTGGGGCCTGTGTGACCACTTGGAAGTTCGATAAAGGCCCGGGTGACGCGTGACCTCGACCAAAGTTCGTGATCGACAGGGGGGTGCGTGACGCATGACTGCCGATTGAATGAAATAGTACAGTACCCTCAGACGAGGATGAGGATGATCCAATGGGAGCAGCAGACGACTTCGCTTATACTCGCACTGAGACGCCACCACCGCCCGAGCCAATCCCACGTCCACGACCTCCTACAGTCGAAGAAGTGCCCGATGAGGGAGACCCAGAGAATTTCAGTCGCTTCGTAGAGGGGTATGAGAACGAGGAGCTCGGCCATTCACTCCCTGGGCAACCACTGAGGAAGGGGGAGACTCTGTTCCACCGAATGCGTTCGCGCCAGGACGCTGATGGGACTACCAAGTACTTCCCGTTCCGGGATGGAGAGGAATGGGATTTGGCGCGGTGGCTTTCGAAGAATGTCAGCCAGACTGCGACAGAAGAATATCTAGCTCTGCCGATTGTGAGTTTGTCGCCGTTGTGATTAATGTCGGGAGTACTGACCATGGATTGGAAGAATAAAAAGGCAAACCTGTCATTCCATAACAACCGCGCATTCCTCCAGAAGGTGGACCAGCTTCCAACGGGGCCAGACTGGACGTGTAAAATTGTGACTGCTGTGGGAAATCAGGTGGACGAGAACGACGAGCTGATGTCCGAGGACTTGGAGCTATGGATTCGAGATCCTGTCGAATGCATCAAAGAATTAATGAGCAACCCTGCTTTTCGCGAGCATATGGCTTACGCTCCGGAAAGCGTGTACGGGTCATCCGAGGGGACGGAGGAGAGTCGGATTTTTGACGAGATGTGGACAGCGGAGTGGTGGTGGGAGATCCAGGTGAGTTCTTGGTCTGCCGTGCTCAGATGAGCGAAAATATTAATTTAAGTATAGAAACTCCTACCGCCTGGTGCTTGTATCAGTGGAATAATAATTTCGTCCGATGAAACCTCATTGTCGCAGTTCTCCGGTGATAAGAGTGCTTGGCCAGTGTATCTCACCATCGGAAACATCTCTAAAGACTTTCGTCGTCAGCCGTCAGCTCACGCGACCGTCTTAGTGGGGTACCTACCGGTCTCGAAGCTCACTTGCTTCACTGACGACACCCGCTCGCTCGCGGGGTATCGTCTATTCCACCACTGCATGTCCATCCTCCTCGAGCCTCTGATCGCTGCCGGGAAGGAGGGAGTCGAGATGGTTTGCGCAGACGGTTTCATTCGCCTCGTCTTCCCAATCCTGGCTGCATACGTCGCCGACTTTCAGAGCAGTGCCTGGTGGCGTGCTGCATGGAGAATAGGTGTCCACGATGCCTGGTTGGGCGGAAAGAGCGCGGGGAAAATCTTGTCAGCACCATCTGGCGTGATGAGACGAAGACACTGGCCATCCTCCGGGACCACAAAGACGGCAAGAACCCACCTGCATTCGAAAATGACGGTGTCCGTGCCGTTTATAAACCTTTCTGGGCCGATCTGCCCCATACCGACATCTTTGCCTCGTTTACGCCTGATATTCTGCACCAATTACACAAAGGCGCCTTCAAGGATCATCTTGTTAGCTGGTGCACAAAGATTGTTGGAAAGGCAGAGCTTGATGCACGCTTCAACGCGATGAACGCGTTTTGCAGGACATTTCAAGAAGGGGATTTCCACTGTGTCGCAATGGACAGGAAGGGAGCACAAGGAGATGCAGCGCGTATTCCTTGGTGTGCTGGCAGGTGCTGTCAGCGCCAAAGTTCTCACAGCCGTAAAGGCCTTGATCGACTTCATTTATTACGCCCAGCTACAATCTCATACCACCCGAACTCTTGACGCCCTACAAGAGTCTCTCAATGTCTTCCATGCGCACAAACAGGTCTTTGTCGACCTCAAGATCCGGGAGCATTTTAATATCCCAAAAATCCACGCCCTCCAGCACTATGTCGACTCGATCCGACGTCTGGGCAGCGCCGACGGTTACAACACGGAGTCTCCGGAACGGCTGCATATCGATTTTGCCAAGAAGGTGTATCGTGCCAGCAATCGTCGGGACTACACGGAACAAATGGCTTTATGGCTTCAACGCCAAGAAGCAATTGCCTTACGCTGTTCTTATCTCCAGTGGCTGAGCGACCAAACTACACCTTCCACCGCCCCAGGACGACGACTCTGGGGACGAATTTGACGATGAGCAGGCACCTCCTGCCGTCCCTCAAGTCGTTGTCCAGTTACCGCCGACAAAGCTACCCCTCGCCTCATATAAAATCGCCAAATTTCCTGCCATCGAGAACGCGACTGTGGGCCATCTTTATACGGCTCATGGTGCTGACAATTTTCTCCCTGCACTGACCGCCTTTCTCAAAGTCCACTTCAAATCTTCCCCAACTCCCGGCCAGTATGATCGCTTCGACATCTTCAATCACATTTCGGTCCACCTATCCCGCAACCGCTACATCAGCAACCAGACCCGATCTAGCCGTATCCGCACCATCCCGCTGTCGCTCCGAAGGGCGTTCTGCTGGATCTCCCGCCATTTTCGACACCGCACTGGTCATCGAGGACCCGTCCCAATATGTCCCTTCTTCGGGGATAACAGGTAAGTCTGACTGTTTCTAGCACATCCTGCATCGGCTGATTGGTCCTAGGTCTTCGTCCCGCACAGATCCGTGTCATTTTCCGACTCCCTCCCCCAATTCAGCACTTTCCCGCACCCGCTCGCTTATATCGAGTGGTTTACACCTCTCAATAATCCTGACCCCATCTCCGGCATGTACACCACCCACCGATCAACTCGTAATCACACCCGCAACTGCGCTGTGATTTCTGTCGAGCATATTGTTCGAGCTTGCCATTTGATGGCTAAGTGCGGCAGCGCAATCGACCAAAAATGGACTTCATTTAATGTTCTAGATGAGGCAAAGATGTTCCATGTAAATCCCTATATACATGTAGATACTTTTACTAGGCAAAGAATCCCATAATTTTTCTTGGCAGGTACTTGCACGCGGAGCCGTTGTGACGTGTGTGACACCAACACACAAGAACAGAGGTTGTTTTTTTTGTTTGAGATGAATCCAACTCCGCCCTTGATGTGGCCTATCTAATATGCATCGGTTAGTAGCACTTTACTCACCATATTTTCCCACTAATTGTTGCAAGTAGCCCTCCATCTGAGTGGACTTAAGCCAAACGGCAATTTGGGTCGCGTCATGACAGCACCACGATCACGTGTTAGCTCTGAATCTGCGCGCCAAAAAAATATTGCACAATAGCAATCATAGTTGCTGCTGTGCACAATGTTGTCCCCCATAGTTGCGGGCCAAAGCCATATAGTCGAACATAGTTCCGGTGGGGAGCTATGTGGACTACAACTGCTATATAATTGTCTGCCAAACTACACGAACTACGACGGCTATCGAGAGCTACATAATTAGCCGGCGAACTACAGTGGTGCTCAAATGTTCTGCACGGGATCGTTTGGGCTCATCTCGGTACAGAATCACTTCAAATCAAGTCCTGGCATGTATATTGAGGCAATAGAAGATTTTCAAGACCATTTACCACATACCATACCTACCTTGTTGTCCCACAATAAATTAAATTCTTGTTTTCTAAAAACCCGAGTCTGTGGGTCTGAGTGATATCGCAAAATGGTCATGCTAGCCTTAAAGGGCTTGAAAAACGGAGCCTCTTCACCCCTTGGTTCACCTGAATCCATAAGGTTTTGAGCTTGCAATTCCCCCCTACAAGACGGCCATTTTGGGCATTTTTGGCTGTTTTTTAGTACTTTTTGAGCAAAATGGCTGCCTTGCACAAGGCATTGTGTGCCCAAATCCCTATCAATTCGGGTCAACAAAAAGGTGAATTAGGTCTATTTTACAAGTAGTTTCATGCTACTGTCACCATTTTGTGACATCATTTGAACTCGGAGACTTGGTTTTTCAGAAAATGCAAAAATAATTCATTGTGAGACAACAGTCAAGGTATGGTATATGTCAAACCATTCCAAAAATTTTCAATTTGCTCAAGACCATGGTGGGATTTTATTTGGAGCAATTTGGTGCACAAACAAGCCCAAACAGCTGTGTGCAGAACATTAGAGCACCACTGTATGACCCGAGGAGTTTTTCCTGATGCATATTGTATCGTATCCATATTTTATCGTATCCATATTCACCCATATTCATTTCCAGTCCGACGGCTTAAGGCCGTATCGTATGCATACATATCTGGATATATTCAAAAATAATTTTGGCGTATCGTATCGATGAACCAGCTAGGTGCGCCTTTGAATGTGATAAGTGACCACACCTCATTTCTCATATATTTTTTGGAAGTCATTGAACCTTGAACATGACCTCCGACGTGGTCCAAATCCTTCAGAAGATCAAAACAAGTCTTTTCTGCCTCGTTTTCTGGCACAACATGATCACCTGCCTCCATTCTCTGAGCAAGGTCAGTTAAAACTGCTGGCTCGATAACCCTAAGCTGCTCAACAATATTTCCGAAGTTTTTGCGCTTTGCAAGCAGATGGCTTCCTGTAACACCTGATTTAATTTGCAGGTCATTGAATGCAACCATGGGAAAATACAGATCAGTTTGAAACCTCTTGTCATGATACATGAGCAAGTGGTGCTTATGCTTGGCCTCACTCAGCCGTTTTTTGTGTGCCGGGTGTCCGATCCCACCGAGTCCATAGGGAAAGAGCCACGGGAACATCTGTGGATACAGCTGAACATTACTCCATGTTTCCTCGGGCTTCTCAGCATGACCGACACCCAGGACCTGACCGCCATTTGCTAAATGGTTCAATGCCTTGGCTTTAAGTGCATCAATCTTCATGTTGTTATACACTTCCCCACTCAAACCATGCACAGCAAATGTACACGGACCAGAAGTGGTTCCTTCCTCCTCACCGTCGTCATGTACACTCAATTGCTCGGGTACTTTTGTAGTCTCACCATCTTCGGTCTGTTTCCATTCAACACCACATGGTATACCATTTTCGGGGAGGTCTGCCAAATTTCCAGTGATATTTCGAGAGTTGCATAATCGGAATGGTTCAATTTCAACCAATCAAGTGCTGTCTTGACTCTCTCCCTACATACCAGCATTGGTGTTCGCTTAAACTCATCCTCTGTGGGTTTTGTGGGTCCGAGAAATACAAAGGCTAATACTTCACTGAGTTCATCTTTTGTCGGGGGTAGAATGTTGTATACTTTGACTGTAGGGTTGGCAAACATGATTGCGTTGGCACTCAACTTGCCCCGGCCTGACGCCACACGGATCACACATCTGTTGTGACGAACTTTAGCCACCAGCATTTTTTCTGCGTGGGATAAGTCCTTGAGCTGCCATGGAACCTTGCCCACCCATAAGTGATTGGCCAAACTCTGTAAGGGCTTGATATTTTTTAGCAACCGAGCTTCGCAATCAGCACACACATGATCACAGTCCTCCGCCATAATGGGCCTTTCAACCTCTTCGATCGGGTCATCACTATACTTCCGCTCTTTGCGAGTCACACCAGGGACTTTCAACACATCATAGTTCAACTCAAGTTCGACTTTCGGTGTGAGCTGGGTGAAAGGAAGCAGCAGTCCACAGATGGCACAACCAGCCTCCTCGAAGTTTGCAGGATTCACAGCCTTGCACATCTTCGAAATTATTCTATGCTCGTTTGCTGCAGAGGTAAGATCTGGAGGGAACACATAATCCTCTGTGGCCTGGTTAGAAACATTGAAAGAATTCTTGGCCTTGATTGCTTTCCTTTTAAATCGAAGTGCATCACTGATCCGGCCTCGCCTTTGAGCCCGTTTATCATCTCGTAGAACCTGCTTTCGCTTTCGCCTCTTTTCAAGAACCTCAGTGTTCGTTGGAAGCGTTTTGAACACACTGACAGATTAGGCACATTTATGACCACAGACATGATTAGACAGAATGTCCTTGATTTCGTCGGTGGTGCGCCATTTGGGGATCGGAATACCGTGGAAAGACGATACTTCTTTCAATTTTGACTTGGTCAACTTTGGAACGAGCATTCGAGGCGGTACACGGCATGGAATCTTGTCCAGATCGTCGGAGAATTGATCAACAAGTTCATCCGCAGAACCGTGGGCGACATATAACATCTCACGGTTGTCTGACCATGGTGGAGGGTCGCCCAAATGATAGGGCATGATATCAGCAACAAACCAGCGAGGCTGTGTCCCACCTCCGAAGTGCTTGCATGAATAATTGATCTTCTCGATGCGGGAGGCATGGGAAAATAAACCGAATAGGAGTAGCCCAAGGAGCACAGTTCCTTTCGCACGAACAATGATGTATCTGAGGGGGGCAAAATGCCAGATTGCACAGGCACATAACTTAAATTGCGAGTCACTCAAAAAATGATATAGCGGCAAGGCTCGATAATCGTGTTTCAGCATGACATAGCGCCGGAGCTGTCCGTGTAATCGGGCACACCTAGTTCTGGGAGAAGAGCTCGTGCCAGAGCTATAGATCAAGACTAGAAAATACTGTATATTCAGTAAACCCAGGTGTGTCCAGTTAAAGCAATGGCTTTGCAGCAGTCCACATTCGTTCAGATTTTTGTGCAAACAGTGCTATCTCGGCAAAGGCTTCGGCATGAAGCCATCCGATATCACAGTCTTTATTCGACATCAAAAAATGCAGATTTATTCGACCGACAAAGTCGGCAGTGGAGTCTTTATTCGGCATTAACAAATGCATTTCTATTCGACCAACGATGTTGGCAGCAGGAGCACCTGCAAGGGCATCGCCCATGGTAACGAGACAGGAGGCACTCAACATGCCCGGGGGTATCATGTCTCTTGAGAGCAGCAAGGAGGAATCCAAAGGAGAAAAGGCCAGTCCAGAGTAGGTAGAGGATTCGCATGGTGGTGGTAGCTGGTTAAGATGCGAAAGGGGTCGTCTGATGCGGTAGTTACCCCGTTGTCAACCCCTTGTCGAGTCGAAAACCGGCACCCGGTCCGGGTAGTACCACGATCATAAAATAGATAGGAGGGTGGAGAAGCTTCTGAGAAGGCCTAAGAGAAAGTGAAGCAATCAGGTGTGAACCAAGATGGGAATTTATTGGACAAGGGACCCCCAGGGCTGTCAATCCCGAGTTCAAGCATGTACATTGCTAGGGATCGGGGCCGTATCCGTAAAATACGGTGTACAGTATGGGTTACACTGTCACCCATAACCGTCCTGTAAGGCCCTCTCGTACCGACTTTACGGTTACGCCCCGTCACTGTACATAGCACAACCGTATAAAGCTTTATTCGGCATCCCAACTGTGATTTCACCATGCGTATTTGCCCATCTGGAAGGATAAAACAAATCGAAAGGTCCAAAACCCTAGAAGATCTGCAGGCATAAAAGATGCAGCTGGAGATCCAGTGTGGTGCCCAATGAGCAAGCAGTGAATGGCATCCCCGATGCTGTTGTCTTTGTTCGCTCTGAATGCCAGTGTTCTTACATCTGTGAGGCTGTGCATACAACACGTACGCAAGACTTCGGGTAATCCCGAACATTTGATGCTCGGCTTCATCGGCAGCCAATCGCTGGCGGTATCCTACAAGGTATTATTATACGTTGGCGGCATATGATAAGGTACTATTCTACCGTAATTTGAATGATTTGCGTTATTGTCGAGTCGAAAACCGGAACCCAGGCCGGGTAGTACCACAATCACAAAATAGATAGGAGCGTGGTTTGATGTTGATGAAACATCACCTTCCCTGAAGCACAAAAGCCTCGAGGAAGCCCTCTGTGTTGCAGAGGCCAAGTAGTTCAACTTGTCTTATTTAATTCTTCTCTGAATAAATTTACTTCTTGCTCACCCACATTGCACTCGGCGTATGATGAGCCGACCTAAGTTGCAGGAAGTACGGCCATAATGACCGTAAAAATGCCGTAAAACCAGCCGTTCCGTCCCGTAAGAGGCCCTAAACCTCGCTTTACGGGTACAGTTACGTGCGGGTCACTTGCAGTAAGTGGCCGTACTGTATACGGTATGGCCCCGATCCCAAACGTACAAGCAATAGCCGCAATTGACGGGCATCAAAGCACGCCCAAACAAGATGCACAGCCTTCGTTGGGACTTGCATGGCATGGAACAACGATACCGAAGCCTGCAGTCATGTAAATGGCTGCTCATTCGAAGTAGAAAAATTGCAGATCCCCTGTGAGGGCTGTAACTGAGTCTATAGAGGTCACCAATGAAACATCAGAGCTGACTTTCTGAATTGGCCTGCTCACACCGGCGGATCCACATCGCGCGTACACTCAGGAGTATGGTCATCGTCCTCGCGGGGTAAAAAAACACTGGATGCATGTCAAGTTAGAGTCTTCCCACGATGCGCATGCTTGTACAGAACATCAACATTTTATCACCATGAGTTAGGCAAGCATTCCAACAACGACGGTAGGAATAATACGGGGCCATGTAAGACGCATTCCAGGGCTTCTAATACATACCAGTGAATTTTTTCAGCACAACAGAATCAATGAAGCACATACAAGAATAGAACAACAGATGTGTGGGAAAGGGAAGTGAACTGCGCCCGAACGATAGATTCAACTTCCCTCAATCTTTATTGAGCACATATTGGAGATGGCAAAGGAAGTGTGGCTGCATCTGTTTGGATGGGGCACCCCAGAAACATGCCAGTATTCTGCAAACAATTATTTCATGTAGTTGGCTTACCATTCAGCACATAGGCACCAGAAAATTCCAGAAATGAGGTAAGTATGGTTGGATACATCTAGAGAACCCATATACATATTTCCAGGTGGCTGGCCCGCAATTCCATTCGAGATTAAGCCGAGACTCAACCAGCCACTAATACCCCTGTGTGGATTGCTCAGCCAAGAGCTTGTAGCACCTCAGACCAAAGCCATTCTGGTCAATGGTAAATTTTGGGCAAGAAAATCACACCTTGAGTAAACCCAGTCCCACCGTGCCCACATTGTTTCTCAACATCGATGCCGATTATCCATCACGGCAACTTTCGAGTCCGAGTGTGTCCTTCAAAAGACATTTGGTGAGTGCTCAATGCGGAGCCCTGGCCATCCTGATCTCATGTACAACGTATATTGACCAATGATTGTGCAACTTTAAAAGTGTTCCTACAAACCACATTGCAAATTTATCCCTGCACTAAATATAAAATACAGCGGGAATCGAACTCACACGCATACAGATATTACATGAGCCGGGCACTGCCACTAAATGGATCACAAAATCGTAGTCTTCTCAACTAAGAGACCCTTCAACACAGCCACTAATTTCTGTTGTTGGAAAACAGGGACAAGTAAATGCACCTGGTGTCAAAGCTGCTTTCGATTTATAAAAAGAACAATCACTTATTACATAAGTATTCGTGAAATACTTTTACAAGATTCTAAATATAAACGAGACAGATACAAATGTGCGGCAGGGTTCAGGGTATATGACTAGTGGTATGGCAGCTAGCCGATGAACTCCTGTTGGTTATCAAGCGATTAGTAAAAACAGAACAGATTTATAAGGAACATCGACAAGCCAAGCTTAACGATGAGTCAAGATCTACATCGCTTAGAACAATTGGGATGGGATATTGTTGATATGTCAACTTTTAGCCGACTTCCTTGTCAGCCCACTGCTACCCTCCTTGGTGACCATCTGCCTCAACCGGTTCCACTTTGAACCGCTTAAGTGATTTGTGTGCAAACTATGATAGCTGTCGCTTCCTAGTACCCGAGTATGGTTTCTTAGTCAATTGGTGGATCAACTAAGTCCAGCCTTCTCTGGCAGTCCTGAAGACGTCAGATGATGTCCAACAATGATCCCTCTAGTTCAGAAGGATAATCCCTCGTAATACACCCTTAGTCAGGGATGTGCAGTAGCCCCAATCCGTTTCCAGGATGGTAAGGCACCTTCCGTGATTGCTCCATTAGCAATTTCTCACATCAACCCTTTACTAGGATTGTTGTCCAGTGCCTTTCTAATGGTTTGAGACACATTATATCCCTCTTAGCTAATGGCTCAGGCCAGCATTAGCCCTTGTGATGTCATAATGTAGTGTAACACATTATAGTATGTTGCCACTCGAACAGATTTGAATAAATGCCGGGTGCCCCAATACCAGGTCTGTCAGTGACACCACAAAATATTGAATATATTGCCCCATTTACTTCCCTATTTACCTATACTGTTGCCAATATGTCCTGTACTGAAGAACGTGGCTGTGCTGTGCCACAGCCTCTGGCAACTATCTCATGCAGCAGCCACCATTCTGGTGTATAGAACAGATGGACAACTGTATAGTCTAACCTAACCCTTCTGGGTTTTGAATAACATCGCTGTCGCAGCTGCACACGGTAAACACACTTTCTTCAGCCCAAACATTGTCTTTCATAGCTAGCGGCAGCGCACCTGCAGCATGGGATCGACTGTATCGTCATCTTTGACATCCACTTGACTTGCACCACGGCAAGTGGCATCCGGTGGTTTAATTTGAAAATAACTCAATTGACGTATTCAGGGAATGGCACGCAGAGTATCGTCTGGCAGATGAACCAGGAGACTTACCAACAGAAACTCGAATCCGAAGGCGGAGCTCCTACCTTGAACCAAGGCCCGCAAGTTTACTACGGTGTGCCAACTCTCTGACACCGTGACAGTCTTCCTGATGCGCTTTTAGGCTCAATCCACAATATCCTATCCCTATGAGGTAAGTCACTTCCAATTATCGAACCTACATACCACTGACTCGTTGTAGGACAGCAAAACCGAGCTTGTCCAAGCCACATCCGTGTCCATTCACGGGGCTCATGGACAATACATCGAGAACGTCCATCTGCAGGAGTACACCTCCGCCGAGCACTGGGAAAAAACTCTACGTCGAGCAGTACAGCAAAACATGGCGGAAAGCGGAAGAGTTTCTGGACAGCACTGGAGGCCCCAGGAAGGATGTTCTCTTCTTCATCAGGTGGCTTTTAATATTTCATCGCCCTTCTGCCGTAGATTTCTGAATCAACCGCAGTTGTGGAATGAACACGTCCGAACACGAGATGGAGACTATCCAGGTGGATTCTTGTCTCCCCTTCTTTCTGCCTTTCCCTTTATGCATTTTGATCTCCTTCTCGAATAACCCTTTATTTTTTATTTCCTCACTCTATATTTTCGACCATTTGTTGCCTTCTGCCCCCTTATTTCAGCTCACTGACACTCGCACAGCTCTCCCAATCCGTCATTGTTCTCGCTTTACACTACCACCACCTGCATGTGTGCAACACCGCCACACCTGCGTAGCCCGGCCCTGAGTGGCAGTCGCGGGGCTGATGATGGCGAATAACTTCCGGATGGGTGAGTCTTTGATTCAATTTTATTTATTTATTTTTGGAAGGAGCGTCTGCGGCACGTTTGGGCCACCTGCACGCGGTCTGCACCTCTTGGCTTGTGCCCTGAGTGGGAGGCAGGTCGCTGGAGCACATTCACGACTATTGAAACACAAAATTTGTGCTCCTGCAATCCTCGGTGGAGTGTTATGACCCCGTGTGCGACTCGACCTCGGCGCGACAAGCTGTGCGGGAGAGGGATGCGCAACGAGAGCTGGATGCCTGGGATTGCGACCCAGGAGTGGCAGGAGCGGGAGGGGTGGGGGCAACCTTTCTCGGGAGACGGGTGGCCACTCGTGAAGCAGCAGGCCCGTCTCGTGCTGCTACAGATGCTCTTCCAATGGATCCCATTGTCCATGCCATGGAGATGGAGCGCAAGCTCCTGCATCTCCATGCTATGAACCACCAGCGGCACACCGACCCCGGCGTCACAGCTGCCTTGCAAGCAGACACGCTCTCCCACGCTGAAATCAGCTGTGACGCCTACAGTCTCAACATGGAATCCTTCTGTGCAGGCCACAGACAGCCCAGCACAAACGTCCCCATCCACTGCCCACCTCCGAATCCCCGCAAGCGCGGGGAGAGCCTAAATTATGCAGCATACCCCCGGCGGCAGTACCCCCGGGGGCCTGTCATCCTTTTATGTTGGTTCATACCATCAGCGTGGCAAGCCGAGGCCATGCGCGCCACTGCCGCTGCCACCGTTGGAACCGTGCCGGCGCGGGGGGGGGGGGGTGTGTTTCATTTTATCTTGTCATCTTTTGTACAAGTGCTAATTGAATTCATTTTCAGCGCGCCTCGACCCCGACGGAAACACCATCCCCTCGGACGAAGAGGAGGAGCTGGAGCCCTCACACACAGAGTACCGAATCTGCGTGCATCTGCGGCCATGGTGGCCTCCCGTGTGGAACACCGCACACAGAGCGGTGTCGATGTCACCCCTGCGACACACCTCTACATTGCTCCCAATGCTCAGGGTGTGCGCTGCGCTGGCTTACAGTGCTCGAGGCAATGCTCAACGTGGGGGGGGCCACGCCGGTGTACACACCTTCGCTGCACGAGGTGCACTTGAGATCAGCTGTTCGCAGTGGAATCACCATTCATGCAAGGTAGTAAGTAATATGGCATTTCATTTCCCCTGTCAGTAACCCGCATTATTCCAAGCCTTGTATCGACACATAAGTTCGCATTCTTTTTTTTGTGGCCAACCGAACCTCTAAGTGGATTGAAGTAACACGACAAATACCACATAAATATGGCTGCTTACGTAGTGGTTATTGCTGTGACGCATAGTAATAGTCCTGATCATCGAACTGGTTGTAGGTTCAAACCCCTGGTTAGTAATACTTCAAATATAGTTTATACACCACCCTATTATAACCCCTTCCAATACTTTTATCACATTTCAATGCCTTCAACTCAAGGGGCTTCGGAGATAACTATTTTCCAACCAGGCTGGGGGTGCTGCCCAAATAAAAGAAATTGAAGATGGGTGCACATATAAATCTTGGTGAGAAAATGATATTCTGTCTATAAACTTCGGGTGTGCTCCTAACTGTTGACTTACTATGGATGTTTTGATTGCAACTGGGGCCACACTCAGGGCCACAGGCTGGGTGGGGTCAACAGTTGGGAGCAGACCCAAAGTTTATTGACGGAATATCATTTTCTCACCAAGATCTAAATGTGCACCGATTTTCGATTTTTTTCTTAGGGGGACCCGCCCAAGCCTGGTTGGAAAATAGTTGGGATTCAACTTGCTCTTCACACATGCGCCCCAGTGTCAAGCCTTCCCCTTTTTTGTGTGTTTCCTGCTTTTCAATTTGGAAGCTGCTGTTTCTGGAATTGTAATTCATGATCTGGCCTTTCAAGCTGGTTCATCCATTCATCTGTGACTTATAGAACCTTGATCCATTTGGGGCTCAAACAATTTTATTCCTATGCTTGCTGGTACAAAAATTCAAAACAAAACTCCTTCAGCCTGATCCCCCCCACTCACTTCATCCCCATCCTCTATTTCACCCAACTCTTCAAGCTGAGCCTTTTTGGGATCTCCAACAGGAACATCCAGCTCTGCGAGTCTCTGAAGTTGAGCCTCTTGCTGCTCCAGAATTGAGATGAGACTTTCAAGTTTTACATTGATCTTGGTGATCTCATGTTTCTGGGAGGACCTTTCATACAATGAGCTTGCTTCTTTCAGTATATTGACAGCATTTCTTCCTTCTCCATGGCGTTCCAATATGGAAGCTATGCGAACCATGCAATCAGCCTTGTCACGGTGAACATCCATGAATGTAAATGTATCCAGTGCAGCCAAATAAAGACTGAGGGAGGTTCCCTCATCATCTTCAATTTGTAGGTCTCCAGCACATCTCAGTGCCTTTGCAATTGCTCCCTTTCTCTTGGTGGTCATCCCATGGGCAAGCAATATGATTGCCCATCTCCATGTTTCTTTGTGACTGTGTATGCCATACTGAATGTCGGCCAGTCTTGTAAGGATCGTCTCAACACCACCGGCATCCTGTGAGTGCTGGAATGACAGCAAGCAATTTGAAAACTCTGGTGCTGAAGAGATTTTTCCTTGGAAAAGGTGTAGATCGGCTGTAAGTCTGTCACAGTGGATGAGACCTAGAGGCCACACCACAAAACTATTGAGTTGAAGACGTGCAGCTTCTATGTGATGCCTGATATGATCTGGTTCAGCTCCTGTTTCAATCCCAATATCAGCAAGCAGCATGTGACAGAATACATTGTCGTTGATTTGGTTTGATGTGAAGTCCTATGGTCCATGACCTGCAACGCAAGGTCTTGGGCTCTCTGGTATTCTGTCTTTGCAACGTGCACACCTGCCAAATATTCTTTAGATATTGCTTCCATCCCTGATGGCACAGTCTGAGAGCTGCTTTTGCCAGTGCTTCTGCACAGCGCAGTTTCCCCATAAGCCGCTGAGAAGTAGCTTCTTCTCTCAGTGCCTGTGACTGTACAAAGGGGTTACCAACAAGCTCACTGATTTGTCTCGCCCTGCGAGCAAATCCTATAGCATGTGGAGCATCTCCAGTCCGGGTCAATAAGTGGCTGTTAAAAGAAGGAGGCGGATGTATATGTGGCTCGTGTTTTCCTGCACTTCAGACAGGGCCAATTTAGACCAATAGAGTGCTTTCTGAACATCATTTTGACGATAATTGAGGAATGCCAGGCCATAATACCATTGATCTACGTGAATCATGGTCAGTGCTTGTGTACAATATCCTGGAAGATGCCTTACATTTTTCCTCGTTAACTGCATGCCTGAAGTAGTTGTTTCCCACTTCAATGCATTCCATGACATCAACAGTTGTGGAAATTTTACTCGCTCTCCATAGCATCTCATTAAAAATGCACCATACCTCCCAGGTGAAGGAAGTTTTCTGACTCTTGGCCAGATTTTCTCCATGAGGTCAGAATGAGTGGGTCGTTCTGTTGAAAAGCGCAGGCATCTGTTAAGATATGCAATACTGGTTATAGATGCCTCCAAGTCCTGTGGACAGTTTTCCAATGCATCAGAAAGAATATTGTGGCAGTTTGCTGCAATGTCCCTCACTTGATCAATATTTCCGAGGTCATTCCATTCATTGTGAGTTCCAAGACTGAGAAGTTGATGCAAATACTGTTGAAAAGCATATTTCAGATTCGATGAGGGAGGATGCACCCTCTGGATGTATTGTCCAATTGGAACCAGACATTTAAGATGTTTGTGTTATCCACATAGGCAAGGGAGACTTGTAGCAGAGTCGACTTGCATGACAGAATATTTTCTAGGGTAGTTTGCTCTGAACAAGGTCTGCATCTGAAAGGCCATCTGGCAACATTGAGAGGAGACTCAGCAGCTCTTTTGCATTGCAAGTCATACGTGGACTGGAATAGGACAGCATTATTGAGATGTCCAAACTAGATCTTTGGTCATAGCCATCAGAGAGAAGATGGGTGTTCTCATTGCTCCAGCGCGAAAGAGTCCGATCACAACCCTCATATACCACCACATTGGCCATGAGGCTGACTGCCAATGGAAGATTTCCTGTTATATCCAGCAGCTGCTGGACTTGCTTAGCTCATGTTGGTCTTCTGCAATATCCTCAAACACGTGCCAGGCTGCAGCATTAGACAATGGTGTTAACGGCTGTAGGAAGGGTCGAGTCCATCTGGTTTTTCGTGGATGCTCAGCCCCTCGCATTGTGATCTGGAAGTAAAGTCAATCTCTGTGCGAAGCAGTAAATATTGCTTTAAATCTCACCAACACGGCCAGCCGAGGCATACCTGCCAACTGGGATAGGAATTCTTCTGCATCCAAGCGGGTAGAGGCTGGTTCCCAGAGTGTCTCAAATTGTCCAACACCAAAAGGGATGGTTTACTGCAGGCAAAGTACTGTAGGATGTGCTGCAAGCTCTTGGCACTCTCAAACCCAATGTGAGATGAAATGGTTGAGATCAAGTCTAAGGAGGTGAGACTTGAGTGGCAAGAAACAAAGTATCTCTCGGGATATTTGACAACTACATCCTCATGATGAAGAGCTACCTGAGCCAAGCTTGTCTTTCCCATCCCACCTGGCCCCAGGATTGCAATCCGTGGTGAATCCTGTGTGAGCAGTTTAATGACTTCCTGGAGTTCAAAGTCTCGGCCATGAAATATCTTTGGTGCAGGTGGTAACATTGATATAGATGGCGAACTGCGATATCATTAGTAACTATTTTGACTCATATATGACAAACGATGTGCCTGCCGGTAGTTCCAGAAAGTGTTCCTGATACCTGTTCAATATATTATTCGGATGCACCAGAGTGAATTTGTCACACTAGCCTGGATGCCGAGTCAGAATATGCAATATCTGGGTGGGCGGCCAGGAAATCCATAAGTGCCTTGTGTTTCTCATGGGCATCCATCTGCATTTGAAACATTGTGGATACTGCGGACATGCTTGTTTGTAGCTGAAGGCTGTGAATCCTGCATTACCTCAGCTACATGAAACCCACTCACCAGAATGTAGCCAATGTTTCATCCAGCTCGGCCTTGTATGCCTTGACTTGGAGTTCATTTCCGGACAAATTGAGGAGTTGCTTGAACCGTCCCATTCCTTGTTTGGCCTTGACATGCACATGTATTTTCCGCAGTGTTCTGGAATTTGTCATTCAAATCAGACCAAGAGTATCTGGTCTCACATACTCGGTAAAGCTGACAACATTGGAAAGGAGTGCAGGGGGAACAACACCCTGGATTTGAGTGCTTTCATATAATACAATGACTGCAGTCAGAATACCCTGTATCTGTTCTGCGATCTCTATATATTCCTCCTTCGACGACTTAAGGGACTTCACAGAGTACATTAATTACAAGTCAGGGTAAAGAAGTGACAATTTCTACTCACCTTGATGATTTCCACAATTGACAGGGTCAATGTTGCGGCCCCTCCTATGAATGGAACCTTTGAAGCACTGGAGATATCTTGTAGGGTCCTTGCAGCAAGAGCGGTAAACTCCAGAACATCTTGCAGTTGAGTTATTTGTGGCATAATGGGGGCAATGTGAAAGCATACATGCCCTGTGGGGCTCTACATTTATATGTTGCATTTCATCTTTAGGATGCTGTGCTGCGGCAGATCGTTGCCCCGTCCATCCTGATGCATCAAATACCGAGAAGGCCGGTGCACTAACCGCCCCTGATATCACAAAGTTTTTATGAAACCGTAACCACATCTGGGGCTGCTGAGAATAGATATCATAGAAGCAGATTTCAAGTCCGGTGAAGTGATTGATGTTGTACGCACTATAAGCAACCCTGGGATATCATGTAAATCATTCATACATTTGTATAGTGGCCAATCTGGCCAAAATTGGTCTGTTTCCAAGGGACAAATCAAATGTTCTGCGTTGCCGAACCACACTCTGGATTGTGGTGAGTATATCTGGCCACTGCCCAATTCAGGATGACCAAATTATCTATTAAATCCAGTTTTGATATAGCAAGAGGCCGATCTTCTGAATGCCATGTGTAAATCCATAGCAAAACATGATAAGCAATGCCTCATGCAGTTCCTCAAATCAAGGAGTTCATTGCGACTCATCAGAACTGGTCCCCGAATCATGATGAGGAATGACGAGAAGAGCTCACACGGCAATTAACCAAATTTCCGGCCACCGGAAGTTGGTTCGAACCGCCTAGTATCCGATTAGATATCCGGTGAGGCGAAATACCACTTGATTTTTCTGATATCGGCCCATCGATATACCATATCGGCCAAATCAGTGGCTGATACGAGAGAAATCTGGTCGCGTTTCGCCCAGCCGGATACGTGATCGGATACTGTAGTAGTTCAAGCTAACTTCCGGTGACCGGAAATTTGCCTAATTGCCGCTAGAGCTTCGATGCCCCGCGGATCGTGAGGAGCTTCCTGTTACCCGGCCGCGACGATATGGTGATGATATGTGGGGTGGTGAGCCTCGCACCACTAGTGTTGGGGAGTCGATGTGTCCCCCACCGAGACGCGCCGCCTTGATATCCACGCGTTGACGCGGGTGTGCGTTCGCGCGGGTGGCACGGAGATGCTCGATGCGGAGATGGCGCGGGGCTGCCACCCCCACAACAAAGGCGGGGTCGTGCGTATGCACGGCAATGGCGAGAATGCGCGTATGCGTTTGACTCGCCGCACAGCACTAGTACTCAGAGAATACCTGTAGTCCTCGCGGGTGTCACCGTCGAAGGATGGCATGGGGAGCTGTGAGGAAAAAATCGTGTCAGCAGTGGAAGTACAGAAAGAACAAATATTAGCACGAAAGACTCACTGATAAGACGTCCCCCTCGACCCAGTGCATCGCATTGGATCCAGCGCCGGACGATTAAAGTGCTCGAGGTGATGCCGCAGATGATTCGGCAGCGGTCAAGGCCCTCAAAGCACGGAGCCGCTGATGACGAGGTCTCGGGGAGACAAGATCGAGTGTTTGAGGATCGGGGGTCGCGCGCGAGCGGAACGTGAGGAGGGATATGCTGCAAATGTGCGGCGTCATTTTGAAGTGTCGTCGACGATGCACCAGCCACCGACGCAGGCGAGTCACGAATTCGTGACCAGGTGTGCGCCGGCGGCTTGGGCGTCGACAACGAGCGCGGAGGCTCGCATATGCGGCCTAGGGCGTCACGAACGGCTCCCTTGGGTCGTAGGCGTCGTCACAGACGCTCTCCCTGCGATACTGGCATCATTTTATGGGTATACCTGTAAGATGGTTAGTACGTACGTGGCGGAGAAAAAACAAGAAACAGGGAACTAAATATGGATAGATGGAAATATGAGAAGGAAAAGGAAAATGACAGGAACGCGTAAATACCTGAGGAAAAGAGGAGAATAACAAGATACAGACAAAAGAACATTTACAAGAATATGAAAAGAATGAAAAGTGGCAACGTACCTCGGCCGACCACTCATACACCCGCGCGGCACCAGTAGCTGCCTCTTCGGAAGTCATTCCTGCACGCGGATGTGTGGAATAATGGATCGATTTTGAGAGCGGATGAAGGAGACCTGCTTTGTTTGCCAGTAACAGTACAGTGCTGCAATGATCAGGAGTGAGAGCAGGGAAGAGAGGTAAGGTACAAGAGACAGAAGGGGAGAAGGAAATACATAGGAAACCAGACGTGGGTGGAGTAGGAGGCAGCGGTGGTTGGCGCGGCGGACAAGACACAGCTACTTGATCCGCGCGTGGGAGTTGAATGGAAAGAGAGGGTTTGTTGGCGGTGGGAGCAAGGCAAAGACAGGCGGCAGAAGACACTCTTACTCTCCTTGTTGAAGTCGGCTGAGCAGCAAAAGGCCCGAGTCCCGCCGGATTCGCAAGTCTGTCAATCGCATTCATGAGGGTTTGTCAGTTGGATACACAGTGAATTTCGTACCTGGATGGTGATACTGTGCTCGCCCGTTTTTCAGGTGGTATTAAAAGGAGTGCTGTCGCCACCTCTCCCGGAAAAAAACGTTCAGCAAACGGACCCACTCGGAATTCAAACACATACAGATGCAGGAAGACGGGGAATTGTCTCAGAAACTGCGTCAGCTGTAGTACAAAAAATATTGTGGACCGTGCACCCAGATACACCCCGGATCTTGGCAGTGTGGGGATGCGAGTGTGAATGACTGACCGTAGAATCCGAGGCCTATGATCTTCGTACATTCATTCGTGTCAGCGCGGAACCAGTGCGCAGGCGAGGAAAAATTCAAATACCATTTGTTTAGGATCTACACCGACACGCCAATAGAGCTTGAATGCCTCGTCGATTTCGGTGAGATTGGTGGTGTGTGCGCCGACGATTGGTCTGGGAAATAATTATCCATCAGCAACACACCAGGTGCAAGGGCAAATAAAGCAAACCCAACCCAGTGGTCTTCGCCGTCCCACGTCCCTAAAAACATTCAACGGCTCATCGAGGCCCGACGAAGCTAACCCTTACCATGAAGATCGTAGGTCCTGGATCGTTCCATAAGTGTCGACTTAAACTCGAAAGAAAGGGGGAAACAGCCGGCACATACATGACGTTGACCCAGTCCGCCGACTTCAGGAGTCCGGGCATGTCAAGGTGCTGCAAAGACCAGTATGACGACGGGGGCGTGCTGTCGACGCGGGGTCAGCCGCTGCTCAAGTGCGATTTGATAATAAATGTTGGTACAATGTTGAACCGTATTTAGGGCCCGCGAATACTTTCTGTGCGGAACAGTAAATTATGTAGTTTCGATGGAAATGGGAGAAGAACACAAGGCGTACCTTGAGGTCGGCCATGCAGGTCACGCTCTTCGTGTCGGCGGCTATGCCGCCGCGGTCGTCCGCGGCGGGGTACTGCGAACGTTCCATCGAGGTTCAGCAAATAAATAAGGTGCGTACCTCCCAGTCGACGTTGAGACCCTGGATAGGGGTGTAAATTTCAGTGTCGTGTTCCTAACAGTAGCGCCAACCACTCATATCAAATCCATAGGCTTCGAACACCTTGAGAAACGAAGAGATGAATGTCTTGGTATTGGCATCCGACTCAACCATGTTGGAGAATATCTTTTGCGTAGGGGGATCCTGAAAGGGTGTTAATATTGCGGATCAAGGACCAGGTTTCGGCATACATTGAAGGTCCATCCTCCGATGGAGACAAAGACTTTCAGAGTCGGATTGCGCCTTTTGAGAGCTGTGGTGCGTTTCCAGAGGTCAGAATCTCCCTTGGTCATCTCAACGATATTGAAGGAGCTGAAAAACACAAACGTGAGTTGGCGTTCCCGCCGTTTCAACTGAAGACGCTGACCTGGATATGAGCGTGAATGCGAGGTTGATATGGGTCAGGGTTTCAGCCGAGATCTTGTTCGGACACATATCGCGCAGAAACGGAGTATTGGCGTACTGCACGAAGGAATAGACACTGCAACGCATCCCGACTGGCATCCATCCCCGCAAAAATCGGCTGCGAGAAAAACGTCAACGCGGTTCTTGAAAGACATGTACACCACTAGTACTTACTCGTGGTGCCCCAGAACCCAAACTTCGCCCAATTGAGCCAGTGTCGCAGCCCGCCAGACGGAAACTCACCTGACTACAGCAAACATCTAGCGGGCATTTGAGATTTTCCGGAAGAGCATCCGGCCCACATTCCGCTTTGGCGTCACCATTGCTTGTGCAGACAGAGCCGCAGAATTTGTCTCCGCAGCCACAGAAACCCGACCCGCCATTGCAGCACGCACCCTGTAGCAACGTGGATTAGCCAAAGGTAAGTCATTTACAGAAGACATACATTTGCGCAGGGATATCAGGGGGATATTAGGTGTACATGACCCAAGTGGGAGATTAATCGCGTTTTTAGGGGGGTTTGAGAAAGGACAGGTGCAAAAAGCGAGGAAACTGCAATTCTATCTATGAGTGCGTTGAGTTCGAAGATGCTCTCCGGGGCTCACGAATTGTGGGAACGATAAGCGCAGAGCGCCTTCATCCTGGATTCGAGGAAGGCTCAGGAAGTCCAAGTTTGCAGACGAAGAGAGAGTGTGGTGCGGAATAAAGGGATCCTTACTACCCGTGCTTCATCCGCGCAGTATCCACACTTAACGAGCATCGAAGAGAAAGAGGCCGACATTAATCGTAAAGAAGATTTTATATTCGATTGAAGAATAAAGAAACCCCAAGACAACCTGAAATGCCAATGCGTTGAACGCATACTTCTGCCGGATATATTTAGGCCTGAAATGAATTGAGATGCGCGGGTAGGATTAAGGCGAAGTACCGCACGGTCACGGTCGAGGCCTTTGTGGGGAAAACGGAGTCAGTCTTTCAGTGGTTTCGGATTGACCACCAGCGCGATCCAGCCACTCTAATTCTGGCAGGAAGTCAAGCTCTGCTTCAGAATAAAACATACTAGATGGGAAGAACACCACTCACTTGAAGACGACGGCGACAGCACACACAGGTGCAGCTCGTCCAGCCCCATCAGCCTGAGCGTCAGCCTGCACAGCTGAAAACCGAGAGGCGCAGGCGGAGGCGGAAGGGAGTTGGTGACTCGAGCCGCAAGCAAAAGAATAGCAAAATACGACAGGATTGCTACGGCAGTGCTGTTGTAATCTTGCTATTCAAAAACTTGGGGGCCGGGATGTCGGGGTGGATGGAGTGAGGGAACGAGAACGCAGCGGGGTGGGGCAGGGTGTGGGAACCGCAAGAACAGGGTAGAGAGGATGGGTAGGTGGTACGCATGGCCGTAGCACAACGGCGTGTGGACGCAGAATGAGAGCAGGCGCATGCGGACGCAGGCGTGCGGCGCGCCGACTTAGATACGAACGTAAATGTGCAGCGATGTGCGTACTGAGCACAGGTGGTAGAGGGGGAATGGACCGGGAGGGGGTAAGGGGAGAGAAAGGGAGCGGGTATGCAGCAAATATACGTACCGGAATACAAAGATTCTATGCGTTCCTCCATTCCTCCTTACTTGCATAACAGCGACGCGAGGTAATCGTTGGCGTGGGCGGGAGTCGGGCCAGAGGCTGAGGGCAGGTGAAGAGCGGAGGCTGAGAGGAGGAGGGATGCGGAGGTTGGGGGCGTTCGGAGGCTGCCGCGGGGAGGCGCGCGAGGGAGCCGGCGGAGGGCGTTAACTCGTGCGGCAACAATGGCTTAATGGGGCCGACGCACGCAGCCCGTGGGATCTCCGAGCTATGAAGGGGTCCGCGAGGGGGTTCCGCACATATGGGTGCTGCCCTCAGCCAAAAACAGTCGAGTAACGCCGTCACGCGTGACATCACCACATCGACCACGAGAAATGAAAGGCTCGTCCTCGACAGCCTGCAAGCGTAGCACCTTCGGCCCACCGGAATGAATTCGTAAGGATGTGACACAGGTACTGTGCTTGACCATGAGGGATAAAAGGGCGGGGAGAGCGTTCCAAGGGATCCGACGGCGCGAGTGCGCGTGTGGACTATTCTTGAAGAAACAATTTCGAATCAGCTGGAGCCGAAGACTTGTGGGAAGTGGGAGACGTACGCGGAGTGCGCTCCCGTATCTACCACGCGCCGTGAGACGTCCCGCTCCGCACAACGCCGTCCACGTCGGCGGGGGTGTGTTGACAGTCCTACGAGCTGTAAATCGAGTATAATGAGCACTGGCGAAGCTTCGCAGGAGTATCGGATGCGTACCGCGATGTGCATTGGACGGGCGACAACACCCGTGCTGCGGTCTCGTCCGTATCTCCACCTGGATGGACAACGATCTCTGCCTGTCTCCGCGCGAAGCGCCTCTGTCCGCAATCACCTCCCCAGCGCACCCCACTGCGAACTCTCGCTCGTCGACCTCACTACACGAAGAGAAGACCGGTGCCTCCACGCATAGGACTCGCCCTGTGCTCCCCTCCACGTCCACGCGCCGATCGCGCCGCGCTCCATAGCGTAGACATCAACTACCCGCCCTCCACCTCGTTCACGACTTCCACGTCCGCATATCCTCTTCACGTCCACACGCAGGAGGTGCGTCCGCCTCCACCGCGCACTGCCCCCCACGATCGCGACAAGGGCGGCGTGGGGTCGGAGAACGCACGCCGCACTTGATGCGTGCTCCGGTGGTGCTCCACATCGTAGTCCCGGTGCCGGACAAGAGCTGGCTTCGAGCGGAGGGCGGCGAGACAGCGGAGACGGTGGCGACGCGCTGGGAGGTGATCAATGCGGAGCGGGTAATGAGGAATGGCGGCCCCACGGGCTGAGCACGAGCTTAACGCGCGAGAAGACGATAAAGGAGGCACTGGCGACGGGGAACGGCCACGGCGCACGCTGCAGATGCAGGGTGCTTTAAGCGGTGAGGGCGGTACACTGCTGAAAAGGGTCGCGGTGGGCGGGGAGGCGACGAAGGCGGCGTGGGTGGCGGGGAACAGCAGCGTCGCATGCTGCGCGTGCGGCTGAGAGGGGCTAGGGTGTGCGCCGGTGCGGTGTCGAGCGTGTGGATGTCGTACAGCGGCGCGTATGCTATAGCGTGCGTATAGCAGCTTCTAAGTCATGGTGCGAATCGCGTGTGTTACCGTCATGCCGCAGGTTGTGCCTGCGGGGCAAGGCGGTGATGTTGCCCACTACGCTGCAGCGCGGTCGGCATCGACGGCGTGGAGGAGGAGCGATGAGCGGTGTAAGATGCACAGTAGGGCAACGGGAGGCGGCGCTGCGGCGCTGAGGCCGTCCTGCTGGTGAAAATAGGGATGGTGTGTACGCGCGATGGCTGAATGCGGGCTCGCGAAAGTGAGCGGGGCACTCTGGGGTGCGTTCGCGCTTACAAGGCGCAGCTGAACGAGAGGGAGCGAGGTTGACGTGACAATGGGGGACGGTGTGTCGCCGTTGGCCAGGGGTGGATTTGAAGCGGCATATGCAAACCAGCCCAAAAGGGGCCGCGGGTGTGGCGGAACAGAAGCAGGCGACGCGCGTGGGGCGGCGTGTGCGGTCTTCGACGTTAGTGGGAAGTCCGGGCACGGAGGTTGGCGTAAGTGGCGGTCCTAAGGAGAAGATAAGTTAGCATGGGTTATATGACGCCGGGGGTAGCAGGAAGAGCAATATAAAGGGGGTATACGCCCCGCTCCGCTAATACAGATGACGCAGGAAGAAAAGTCTAGAGGAAGGGCCTCAGACTCGTGAGGTGCACGAGTGCAGGATATCCACCCCGCAGCACAAACGACCGCCGCTGCTGATGTGCTGCCACCCACCCACCCCCCCGATGCGCTAAGCCACCATTTTGCCGACGACCGAATACGACCAGCATCGCATCCCCGCACCAGCAAAAGGCATGTGCCTCGCCAGCGGACCGAGTACCGCTCCAGCATCCCCAGAGAGCACGGGTACCGACGCGCGACACCATGCGTACGCCATGCTGGGACGGCTAGAGCGTTGGGCTAGAGGGTGTGGAGGACGATGCAAAGTCACGGAGGTTGGATGACGTGACTGCGTGAGGGTCACATACAGCGGCGACGAAGACGAGTGTGTCATCCTCAAACAAGAGTCAAGTATTATCCAGAATGCGCACGAGTGTCAGTATTGAGACTATTCGGAATCCAAAGTTAAACACACAAAGCAAAGTAAATTCAGAACTACGCTCTATATACGAGCAAGTTGGAAATCCTCAGTACATATCATCAAACGGGAGAATCACCATATACAAGTACACGACAAACAAGAAGAGACACGAGAACAGAATCCAAAGCCATGGTTGTGCGGGCTGTGGGACTTCGGCCCGGGAAAGTTCTCCTATAAATATATACATGGTCAGTCTCGTAGAGGTCCAATCGTGATCCAACTCACCGAGATCCAGACTCAGGTTACGAGCCAGTTCGGCCAATTCCTCGCACGAAATTCCTCCGCACGTATGGTTCAACGTGGCATTGTCGAAGTCGATTATCCGCGGCCCTGAGCGCTCCGATATGACGACGTTGCGGGGTTCGAGGTCGTTGTGAAGGACACCAGCTTCATGCAGTCATACAGCACGCATCAACAGTGTTTGACTGAAGAAAAAAATGAGTTAAATGCATGGGTAAATCCGAGGACACATACCGATCTTTGAGACAGAGCGTGTTGAAGTCCCTCAACGTCTCACCGGCATAACTGATGACGAGGATGGAGCTGCCATCGTCGAGGTTGCGGTGCATCCCGAAAAGAGACGGGATGACCACACCCTACAAGGCGCGCAGAAACTCATACACCGCAAACTCGTGCAGAAGCCGCTCCGAGGCCCAGGATTGACAGGCAGCTTTTGCAACGATGTGAGTTTCAAAAAGCCAGAAGACGAGACGGCCAAAGGAGACAACAATGTCCCCGTCATGCCGGTACGTCGCATCAGAGGTAAGGAATTTAATCGGGAGGGGGCGAGTAATGTATGGGGGGACTCATCCTAGGGTCGCCAGTTTTGCACGGTGGATGAGAGGGCCATTGCGCAACAGTGCTTCCTCATGCTGGAATAACCGCGGGGAGAATTCAGGCACGATGACGCGGCGGGATACCAGTGATGTGGAAGAGGGTCGAGGGTATGGTACGCGCCGCGTGAGCAGGGAGTGCATGTAGAACAAGACGAGCTCGGTCATGTCAGCAGCTTGCGTCGCCGAACCAATAATGGTGTAGACACGGCTTATTTGGAACCGGTACAGATGATCCAGGAAAAGGAGGACATAGTTCTCCGGCGTTGCCAGGATTACATGCGTTACGCCATTATAGATGAGTTCATCGATACACTGTAATTTGGTTGCACTTGAGTGATGGCCATGGAAACGAACTTGTACGTACCTGGCACAAAAGCCACCAAGATCTTTTGTCCAGTGTGGCATTGCCACGTCTGAACGCCCAACCCCCGCCGCCACGGGCCAAATTGGCGATATGCTCGAGAACATCGCTGCCCACACGGGTGTGCTTAATCTCGTGGACTGTGCACGGAAGTTTCTTGGATCCATCTTGTCCTGCTTCAGGTTCTTGTTCCAGGAAGTGAAGGATGTCGGTGACCCCGCGGGGAACAGTTGCGTAGATACATTCGGTGGTGCTACGACCGCACAGGCGCTCAGGAATCTCCATTTGAGCCTGGAGGTAGAGTTTTTCCCGCACGGCACACACAGCCTGTGCCGCTGGGGAGAACAGAACCCACTGCAGCCACGGGTAGTGGTCTTGCTCGGTTGCTGCCTCTTTCTTAACGTTTTCGGGCCTATGATCCCATTGCCAGCCGAGAATATCCCAAGGGTGATCGAGGTCAGGGCCAGTGGAGGAAAGGATAGTATCAACGAAGCCAAGATCTAGTTGAATGTGGTCGGAGACTGGATGGGAGAGTGAGCGGAAATCCAGCGAGTGGACGTGCGTGGTGATGTTCCCATCTTCGGAGTTCGTTTGCTCGCTGTGCGTGGCGGACTTGCAGGTGTCCCTTTCAGGACCTTGCAGACGCGTGCGAGCGAAATAGTGGGAATATGAGTTGTCCCTGTCTACAGTCGAATCCCGCCAACCGACCATGAGAAAACAAGTAAAGTCGTTACCTGTCACGTCACGTAAACACGAGCATGCGCACTGCGTGCAGCCGACGAGGCGACCTCTGCTTTTGGAACCCTCTTCATCATTTTTTCCCTTTCTGTCCCTGTCCCTCGCATCGCCGTAGGCGTGGCTTCTCTGAGCCACTCACGTAACGTTGCATCCTCTCGCGCCTTCCACACGTCGGCCCTTTCCCGACGCTCTTGGCTGAGCGCTGAGCATCGAGCCGGATGGTGCGTCTCCACCTCGTCTTCTTCGTACATAACGTGCTCTTTTTTTGGTTGCCCCCAGGCCGTCACCACCATACCAGGGGCGCAGCCCAGCGACCCTCATGTCGGCTCTCGCAGGACCATTCGCGACAGCGTCCTCAAGGTCACGCGCCGTGGTCGAAACGGTGCGCACTCTAAACCTTATTCAGTTCCTTTTCTTCCCTTGCTCACCCCTCTCCCAGATCTCCTTGCCATTGTCCTCTTCCCATCCACGCGATTCGCCCGTCTCCGCCTTCGCGCCTCCCTCCGCGCATTCTCGCCCAAGATGAGACGTTGCCGTTGCACAGATCGCAGTGCGTCCTCAAACGCACGTCCACGACTTCCACGACAACACTGAGAGACCGTGGCCAGCTGCGCGTGACCCTGCCATCCCCACCCATTGATGTTGTGCCCGGCGCATCGCCCACACTCCCTCGTCATCCAAATGCCGCCCCATTTCGACATCCCGATGGTTTAACTCCGCCCTCCCCTACCCATATCGGCGGCACCCACCATCGCATCGCCGACAGCGATTTCTAGCAACGCGTTCGCGCCGTCGTCCACCGCGCTCGGCAGGATGCAGACACATCACATTCTCATCCGACGCCTCCTCCACGCGCCCCGCAGCCGGATCCGCATCGACGCGATCCCCATGAACTCCACTGCACCCTAGTTGCACTGCCTGCCTCCCCCCGGTGCTTCCTCTGCGTCCTGCGGACCAACTGGCTTCGCTATCCTCCCCTACATGGTCGCGCCCTCTTTAGTCTCCTTTGCCGCTGGGTTGCGAAATACGTACGCAGAGTTTCGTGTCCGGTCTCGTCCAGACTTGGGGTAGAGTCATATGGGATCGCGAGGTGGTGCTGGATGCGGCGGTAGGGTTTGCAGGGTACGGGTATGGGACGGAGAGTCATTTTGGCGATGTGTATGGCTCGGTCGACAGTACGAGCTGTCATTGAGCGGGAGCGGGAGCGGGACGTGGTATTTGTACAGTATGAGTGAAAAGCCGTAAGTTTCTTGCCTCTTTGCCTTCAATGGCTTCTTCTCTCCTTCATCCTTCTACTTCTCTCCCCTTCCTTGCGTTCCCTTACCACGACCTTACTGACATTTGCCTTTACCCAGGAACGTATCATACGCATCTTGCAACTTTATCGCCGCGTTCTCCGTCTCAAGAACAAACAAAAAGAAGCTGGGCGGTACGAAAGGCTGGACCAGCGACACGAGATGGAGATGTATACTCCGCTGCAGTGGGTTCGCTTTTTTTTTTTTTTTTTTTTTGGTTTTATTTGTTTTCGTTACTCTTTTTGTTCTGTCTTTTCCCCGTTCACGCTTCCATGCGTTCTTCTTATTTGTCTGCATTTTTTGCACACGGCGTTTTTGGCGGAGCTTCGCAGCGTTGGACTGGCTTTCGTTTCTTATTATTTCCTTCCTGATATTTTATTTCGCTGATCCTCGTTTGGCCACCTGTCTCGCCCTACTTTGCGTGATATAAAAGCCAGTGGGTCAGGCCATAAACGGGATGGCACCTGGCAGATCTTGGACGGAATAGGTTCAGATTTGGAAGATGGGTCAGGGGATCTGGTGTGTGCCTGCTTGCCTGAGATCAGGCTGGTGCAGATGTTCCGCTGTGTTCTGAGGTTCATAACGTGGCAATTTCTAACTAGGTTCAACCCTGGAAAGTGAATGCAAAATTCTATGGGTCTTGCGGGCATGGTGGCAGATTGGTTCTTGACATTGATGAGTACCATCCAGATCTCAATGATGAGATCACATTCGAGATTTCTGACGATAAAGCTGATGAGACACTAATCATTGTGGACATAAAGACACTCGATGTACAGGAGCTGCAAGCTTCCTGCAGCAATCTCCCAGTATGATGTTTTGTTCTCGCTCCGGATACGACTAAGAATTGCAACAATAGGAACCCTTTGAGTGGCTTCTTGATGGGAGACTCGCACTTCCACCCAGTATTGAGTACCCGAGCTTCGACGATGGGTGGGATCCCGAATGCCAATGGCCGTCCACAGAAGAGATGTGCCAAGTCGTTGCCAGGTTGAGTGCGCTGTATCCGCACCTCTCTCGGGTGAATAGCTGGATGCGAGACAAATTGTGGAAGTCATGGCGAGACAAAACAGTAATTCAAACAGCCTAATCCCGTCTGTTCATCTCTAGAACGTGGACGTCCCCCTGTATGTACTGGGAGTTTTTTTTTTTGGAGTGTTTGGGTTAATGTCACTTAGTCTGCAGAAGCATTCCAAGTTCATCCACTTGTGTTGCTGGTTCTGTGTTCAAAGCAAGCGGGCAAATTTTAATTCGATTTGTGAGCAACCGGTCACGTTCAAGAGCATGATTAATAGCTCTCAACCTTAGGTTGTAAATCTCCTTCTCATCGGGGATCCTGCCTGGAGATGTAATCACTCAGCTGGTACATAAGTTCCATATTTGATACCAGGCGATAGACACCAGAATAGCATACAATCTTCCTTTTGCGGGAATAATAGCATTCTTTCAGACTTGAATCTCACAAGGTTACATCCCAAAATCAAACCCCAGAGTCAAGGCCAGTCTGTATATTTCATTGACCAAAGTTGTCGAGTCCAATTCCATATTAAATCATGTCCTTGTGCATTGCATTCCAGAGCAATGTGTTCCAGCGATTCGGGAACTTGGCAGTGGTGGCATCTCCCTCATATTTCTAGTATATCAATATGTAACCAGAAATTACCAACCCTGAATGTAGTTGCGGTTGAAATAAGTCTTGGCGTATGACAATGAATAAGGGCTCATTTCACTGTTTTTAGCTGAGGGGAGGACAATTCACCTTGGAAAAACACAGGAGGATAATTGAAGATGTTCAAAAAGTATGATGACAGTGCTGATGCCATCAAGTATTACTGATAGGCCATTGTTTTCAGCCAACTGTTGGTGTATCACTTTGGTTCATTTTACCATGGAAAATGTGTTTAATAGTCAAGGTCTATATTTTCGTCACATTAGGTCTTAACCCATGTGATTATTGGGGGCAGGAAGTGTGTGTCATTTTGCGCATCAAATTTGAGCCGATCCGGATGGCGCATTACTGCAGTTTGATCCGTGCAGTATGACAAATCCATTGCAGGCGTCATATCCATCCCAGTGACATTTTGGTTTGAATCAAAATGTGATGTACTTATCTCAAAAAACACAAACTACTAGGCGCCAACACTTATGGTAACCGCAAGCATTATGGATGTATTTCCAATAAAATTTCCGTGTTAAACGGCTTAAGGTAGCTGAGCGTATTGATCTCCAGATTTTTTCATCTGAAGGTATGTACTCAGACATGCGCAAGCGGTGGTTTCTGTGAACAACTGTTGACTCCATACGAAACTGTATCAAGCTTGTTACATCCTCGATGTCCCTCAGACAGCTCGTACTTCTTCCATGCTTCCTGGTCCTAACTGTCAGGGATAGACAGAGTTTTCTTTACAAAAAAAGTTGAAGGTACTTGTTGCATCGACGAGGAGTCGAACTGCGAACCTGAGCCTCACACCAATCCATTAACATCTTACAAAATGGGCTGCGGGTTCCGGGACCGATGTTTGTTCACCATCTCCGAGCCTCCTGTTTTACTTGGTCCTGGACGAAAGTGGTGACTTCTATAAATGGGTATCCGTATCAGAATATAAAGCTTGTTAGATACATGTGGTCAGTCCTTGATGCTCCACCTTTTCTCTTACGCCCTCTGAGTTTATAAATACACAAAGTCATCATACAGGAAATCCAGAATACAAATGGTACATAAAGTGTCCTACCTATCTCTGCAGTTCAGAAATGGGGAGAATACCGGCTTGGGAGAAGAGCAAGGTTGAAAGAATGAACATCAAGACTTCACATAACAACAACGGCCATATTTTCTGCCTGAAACAGACTTCCTCATCTCCCTGTGGCTCCCGGTCAATTGATAGATCCGGGGGTTATTAAGGGGAAAAACACACCACAGACCCTAGGGTCAGTCCCTGGGATTCAATTTGCCCTAATTTAGGGTTTGTCTGTCCCTGTCAGAACCGTTTGGACCATCTAATGTGATCTTAGTGCAATTTTAGTCTGGCTGCCTGTTGCTTGTACCTGTCGGAACCATTCAGACAGCTCACCCTGGACCATCTCATGTGATTTTAGTGCAAGTTTAGTCTGACTGCCTGTTGTGTGTACCTGTCGGAACCATTCAGACACCTCACCCTGGACCATCTCATGTGATTTTAGTGCAAGTTTAGTCTGGCTGACTGTTGCTTGTACCTGTCGGAACCATTCAGACAACTCACCCTGGACCATCTCATGTGATTTTAGTGTAAGTTCAGTCTGGCTGCCTGCTGCTTGTACCTGTCGGAACCATTCAGACAGCTCACCCTGGACCATCTCATGTGATTTTAGTGCAAGTTTAGTCTGCCTGCCTGCTGCATGTACCTGTCGGAACCATTCAGACACCTCACCCTGGACCATCTCATGTGATTTTAGTGCAAGTTTAGTCTGACTGCCTGTTGTGTGTACCTGTCGGAACCATTCAGACAACTCACCCTGGACCATCTCATGTGATTTTAGTGCAAGTTTAGTCTGGCTGCCTGTTGCTTGTACCTGTCGGAACCACTCAGACAACTCACCCTGGACCATCTCATGTGATTTTAGTGCAAGTTTAGTCTGGCTGCCGGTTGTGTGTACCTGTCTGAACCATTCAGACAGCTCACCCTGGACCATCTCATGTGATTTTAGTGCAAGTTTAGTCTGGCTGCCTGTTGCTTGTACCTGTCGGAACCATTCAGACAGCTCACCCTGGATCATCTGATGTGATTTAGCCTGGCTGCCTGCTCTTTGTACCTGTTGGAACCATTCAGACAGCTCACCCTGGACCATCTGATGTGATTTTAGTGCTAGTTTAGTCTGTCTGCCTGCTGGTTGTACCTGTTGGAACCATTCAGACAGCTCACCCTGGACCATCTCATGTGATTTTAGTGCAAGTTTAGTCTGGCTGCCTGTTGCTTGTACCTGTCTGAACCATTCAGACAGCTCACCCTGGATCATCTGATGTGATTTAGCCTGGCTGCCTGCTCTTTGTACCTGTTGGAACCATTCAGACAGCTCACCCTGGACCATCTGATGTGATTTTAGTGCAAGTTTAGTCTGTCTGCCTGCTGGTTGTACCTGTTGGAACCATTCAGACAGCTCACCCTGGACCATCTCATGTGATTTTAGTGCAAGTTTGGCCTGCCTGCCTGTTGCTTGTCCCTGTCGGAACCATTCAGACAGCTCCCCCTGGACCATCTAATGTGATTTTAGTGCAAGTTTACCCCATACGAAGATGGACTCCCACCTGAGGTTGAGTGAGATGGGATAATCATGTATATATACAAGACATGCCTTCGCTACGCTCCGGCTGAAGTGCAGATGGCTGCATGTAGTGCACTGCCGAATGGAAAGCTTGACTCAACCACCGTTTGAAAAATTATCTTGGCCTAAAGACAAATAAATTTCCCTTACTGTCATTCTCTATCTCACGGCTAACGTCAAACGCTGTCTCAACTCTCGCTGGCAAACGTTCTCAGCAGACCTGAGTTGACCAACCATTCCAGAGATTGACGTTCGGCATTATTCTTGGAAACTTAATTCATTTAGTACGCAAGGATCTACATGCAAAGGTTATGGTACAAATTAAATCATAGCCCAATCCGTGACCATCCCTCTCCATCCACTGCAGGCTACTACACAAAGGGAAATTTGAACTGTGACCAACCTTATATCACCAGACAGTGGTTTCACTATGGCTGCAATATCATTACAACTCTATAGGTCAATTTTATATTAGCATCACTGGCGAGCACGGCAGTGCACTGAAACCTACCTTGCTCGAAGGGGCTTTCAAAAGAGGAAAAAGACTCGAGTCGCAGCGCGGATGCAGGGATGCTGCGCTGCGTGGATGCAACATGCCAAGACTAAAGAGGATAGTTAGCATCCATGAAGCAGAGTACAACGCGTTGTCAGACACGTGCGCTCGATGTGTCGGTAAAACGGAGTTGAAAGAATTGGTTCTGATGGAAGCGTTGGGCGGTAAGGAGTTGAATTAGGCCCGCAGGGCGATGCCGACCCAATTGACATGCTAGTGCTAGGTAGGAGGTCTCGAAAGAAACAAAACATTGATAAAGAACTCACCGCCGTGTGGCCCTCAGCGTCGGTGAGCTCGAAAGTCCAGTCAACATCCTGTAGCATATTCTATGCGCACGCAAGTTGTCAGAGCGTCACTGACATCATGCACCGCTCACCGAGCCAAAATTCAATTCATTTTGGGGCGCCGCCCAAATTGAGGAAATTGTGAGCACTGGAAAACCCGAGGTAATCACGAGCCATGGCGTAACCCCGTAGCACTGGGTTAGATATGTTAAAGAACTTGTCCACTGTGTCGCACCTGGCTTCAGTGAACTCGAATGTCGAGAGGTGACGGGCCGCTCACGGGGCAAGAAAAGTTCAATGAGTATTAGCGCCGCTATAAATCAAAGAAATTGTGAATACTGGATAGCGAAGGAGGGATGAGCAACACCTGACACAGCTCACCAGAACCACATCGACTCACTGATCCGGATATTCGAGACTACGTTGACGTGGGGCAACCCTCAGACACTCACATCTACGGATTATAAGTACGTGAGCTCAACCAAAACACGGCGTGAAAAGAGAAGAAAAAGTAAAGGTAAAGGAGAGGAAACCGGAAGCCGGGACAGAGGGGGAGGAAAGAAAGTCTGTACGCACTTGCGATGATCGCGCTGCCCATGCCGCTCCCATCCTCAGCATGGTGTGCGACGATGTTCCTGCAAGATGAGGCCAAGGTAAGGTCGGGGAAGCTAGTAGACGGAGCAGGAGAGCAGCACATACCGCCCATTTTCGCCGAAGACATCCATCAGATGGTATTTCTGCTGGGTGTCAACCATAGATGGGGAAGAAAATGAAAACGAACAGAAACGTACATCATGCAACGACCTGCCCGCACCCATGAGACACCCCCCTTCGAGGAACTTCATCTTGGCTCACGATCGCCGCGATCCCACACACGTTCTTGAACACTTGCAAGGGTGGGCACACGAAAATGAACGGCGATGAAGCACTGGCAAGGCGGAAATGATGGGGGTGGAACAAAAGGAGCGATGCAACGGAGAACCTGCCTTTTGAGCGGAGCTTGAGTGCTGATCGGGGAACTCAAATGCAGCAAGCGCCAGGGCGTCTAAGCTAATTTCTGATGAGTGGGTCAGCTGAGTTTCAGAATGGGGTAAATTCGGCAGTACAAACAGGTGCATACTGATACGAGGGATCTGCTTAATATACGAGGTATATATATGACAGGCACCTGCAGGATGGCTAAAATAATGTAAGGGTTGAATTAGCTGAAGAAGGAAGATCAATGAAGTGTGAAGCGGAGCAGAGACGTCGTGAGGGGAGGAAGGATGAAGGACTGGGATGGACAGAGGAGTGGGAAGGGGAAGAGGAAGAGGGACACAATAGGAAAGAGTAGAAACATGATGAGGAAGGATGGAGCGGCAGCACAAATTCGTCCCTGCCCTCCGCAGGAATGTGAGGGATTCGCAGGGATGCAGATAAGATGAGACTTCCACTTATATTGTCCAAAAAAAGGTGGGATGGATATGAGAAGCACCTTTGGGCCACCCACTACTGTGCGGTATGGCCATATGCAAAATTCACCGCCATACCACGGTGCCAAGCTCCTCACCGGGACGTGTACATCCGCGCCTGGGGAAAGGACGGACACTGGGGTGGGAGTGAGTTCGGAGTTGAACCGTTGAACTGTTGGACTTGAACCGTTGAAATTGCTTTAAGTTTTGAAGTTGAGATACTACTTTACTGAAAAAACCTGTTGCAAAAGTGCCAGCCCAGATTGAGATCCATGGGCAACAATTTGGTGGCATTTGGAATTAATTCAGAATTTTTGTGTGTGAGGATAATCCAATATAGGGAACTTTTGCAAGCTATATTGTATTATCCTCACACATGAAAATTCTTGATTAATTCCAAATGCTGCCAAATTGTCACCCATGGATCTCAATCAGGGCTGACACTTTTACCATCAGTTTTTTCAGTACACGCAGTACTCATGTCTATCTTTTGCCTTGAGCTTACAAAAGTTCCCCATATTGGATTATCCTCATGCACAAAAACTCAGAATTAATTCCAAATGCCACCAAAATGCTGCCCATGAATCTCAATCAGGGCTGGTACTTTTTCCATCGGTTTTTTTCGATACAATCAGGACTAAGAAATGATACTTGATCTTTCTCACCATTTTTTGAGGGGTCAATTGTGACACAAATGGCAAGAACATTTGCCACTGCAACCTGGAGATCCTGCTACACATACAAGTTCGCACATTTAAATCATTAAAGGGCAAAACGAATACCCGATATTGCCTGAGATTTCGCATTTCGGGGACCCAGAGAGGTGTTGAAAGTTTACCAGCTGTTTTCCAGGCCATAAATTGATCATCCGTTACCAGGCTGTCAATGTGGAATATGTCCGTTTGTGCGAGAGTTTTCAATTACTGTCCAATCAGGGAATGGGCATATTACATGATATAGGCAGACCGAATAGGGTGAAACACAAGTCCATCGATGCTTATGGACTGGGGGCGAAGGGTGTATGTCTGCTTCTGCTCTGCAGACCAGGGAGTGTACGCGATGTGCCAGACATATTTGAAAATCCCGAGAAGGATTGTTAGGCTCGTGACCAACTGTGTTCACCTCATGTGGCTGTGCTTATCAGGATGGGCAAAGCGGCTGGGATCATGGTTGCCGTTTTGGCCGATCCCGCCAAACATGATTACAATGAAAAATGAAGGAACTTTCTCCATATAACTTGTGCCCTGACACCAGTTGGGAAATCCAAGTTTTTCAGCACAGTTTACAGTGAAAAATGTTGTTTGTTTTCCAGACATTTTTCACTGAAAAAGGTAGTGAAAAACTCAAAACATTTTCACTATTTTGTGAGTTCAAGGTGAAAATTCAAAAGGAAGCTAAAAAAAGGTGAAAAAGATTTGAATTTTTCACTGGTTTTTCCAGTGAAAAATGTCTGACAAACAAACAACATTTTTCACCATAAATTATGCTGAAAATCTTGAATCTCCCAACCAGTGTGAGCTGCCTCATTCTGAAAGTACGGGAGGAGAGGGAACGGGTGTGGATGGGCTGTGAATCACAAGTCCGAAATCATGATTGGCATGTCCCGCTAAAATGTTAACCAATGATCCCAGTCGTTTTAGGAACCCCTTGATCCCTTTGCTTGTCTTGTGAGGTCGCGAGTCTAAAGGATCGTGTGCAAAATCTCGATGGGTGTGTCTTTTGTGGAATCAAAACCTGGACAGTGCAACCGTCAGTTTACGAGGAATTTCAACCCAACCATAGATGTTAACCTTTTGCCACCAGAAACCCACTGTAGATACTGTCTCGGTTTTCCACTGTCCATTGAACAAGTTCTGTTTGAATTTCTTCGACTGAGCGATTGGGATCGTCTTTTCGCATTTCCTTGAATTAAAGTATATGGCCATCAATCCAAACTGTGTGTACACATCATTGACTCCAGTTTCTGTTTGTAAATCTTTGACGGGTTTGATAACGCCTGAGCACGTGAGTTTGACCTGCTTCTCGAGTTCGAGGATAATGTATTCTTTGGTGTGAGGAAACCTAGCCTTGTCAGGATATTTGAGTTGGGGATCAATGTGGGAGATAATAAATACCTCAAAGAGTGCATGATACCCTCGTCTGTCGCTTTCTCCTTCTGGATTCCGCTGGACAATTTCGGCAAAAACAATAACCCTTTCTGCCAAGATGGGAAGAGCCCTCGCTTTGCATTGGATTGTCAGAGAGGCCAGCATTGCAGTATATGCAAAAGCAAGTCACATCTTCGGACTTGTCTTGAACTTCGATGGGGTTGGTATGTGTTTTCCTGACTTCAGTTCTGTGCCCTGGGGAAACACAAGAAACAAAAATATTTAACTCAAGCGCTGCTTTGAACTCGAGGAATTGCTCAGAAACAGGTGCATTGGGGGAGGTAGAAATGAAGTGAACATGAAACCTCTGCTGGAGGACCTTCCACAGTAAATTCTGGTGTACACATTGCAGTGTTTATACCAGGATCTACCTCAATTCCCAGAGACATCATCTGCAAAATAATTGACGAAGCTGGAGTACATTGGGTGGCCAGCAGCTAATTGTCGTTTGGGATTTGGAATGTGGGAAGAGCAGCCGGTATCCATAGTTAATGGTGTACCAATGGATTAGATGGAAATTGTGAACAGTAATGGTGCACCTGCTCGTTTGGGAATTTCGCCCACCTGCTCAAGGTGGTGGTAGTTCTCTGTCAAATCTTTGGTGTAGATAAGTGTTGTGCAAGCATCATTCCCTATGGCTAAATCCTTCTGAGAGCTCTAGATAAAGAGAATTTTGCACAGGGAGAACACTGGACCTGATCATTACAGCTAATGTCGGAACCGAAGGCGTGAATGAAAAATTTACGTTTTGGGAACTTTTTCGTTGCGCTGACCGATTCCCTCATATCTCCCTGAGTTTTGGCCAGATTACCTTGAAACATACAAGACATGCCTTCGCTACGCTTCGGCATAAGTGTGGATCCTGCAGCAGGTCCAAAATAACCAATCATTCATTCTTGAGAAATTACTGAACACTGAATACAGACCCGTCCCATACTTGCCACCTCCTGAATAGACGATAACAACGATTTCGGTTGTTTGAGGTGGACAGAAAATTAACCCGTGAGATCTGTATAGATTTGGGCAGAACCGAAGTACAGCGAAGGCGTATTCATTAAATCAATTTATTGATACAATGTGTCTCCATACACATACTTTGGTGTCAAGAAGGTCAGTCCAATGCAAGAGCCCGCCCTATTCGTCAGCCGCAGCTTATTGAAAGAGAGCTGAACACTAATCCATGAACGAATAACGGTGAGAAAAAATGAAAAGTAATGCTGGAAGCACAAACGATGCATCTCGTTCCTCCCAGGCGGCGGGCCGGAAGTCAAAAACGTCATGCGAAACATTGGCGGTGATTGGACGCCTCGAAGACCTACTCAAATGGCAATGCGAGAGAGCAGAGAGTTGAGGGCGTGAACACGGCAAGACCGAAACTTTATAGAAGTATGTCAGTAACATGATATATACCGCGCGAAAATCCAATCCAGGATACATCAGAAGCGTCTCGGAGACGCCTCTGGAGGCGATACGGTGCTTGTTGGACCGTGGGGAGTTGAATTTGACGTCGAGGCGATATCAACGTGGCACACCTTGCAGGCTAGGGGGCAGTGTTGAAAGAAAATATTTTGATAAAAGACTCACCCGGGCGTAGCATCTCTCTCGTCGAGCGAGTGAAAAAAAGGTCCATGCCGCGGATGTGGCCGCTCACACGAGCCAGAAAATTGAATTTGAAGGATCATAAAGTGCTAGGTCAAAGGAAAAGCGAATGCGGAATCAAAAAAGGTCAGGATGAGCAAAAACATACTGGAAACGCGCAGGGTTCCTTTCAGGAGCACGAAAAATCAGATGCGAATTTATCTACAACCTAGTGTACCACAAAGGTGCGGGTAGATGGTTGTATGTTGTCGGGATGTGAGTGGGAACATGATGGCATGGGTTGTGCTTGCGTCAATAAGAAACTTAAATTGAATGTAGCGGAAGTGGAAACATCAGATATATGCCAGATGGTGTGGGGCAGAACCATTCGCACCTTGAGATAAAAGTATGCTGGACTCGCAGACATCTGAACAGCTTAAGGACATGGATGTAAGCCTAGAACATCCCAATTCGAGCAGACTCACAGGGAGAGCCAGAATGCGGGAGTCAACGCGGAAGTATCGCTGGGAAGCCGGTCCATGCGAAGCAGTGCAAGATGAAAACCGAGAATCCGGCACCCGTCTCTGCATGAATTCGACGTCGAGCGTTGAGGTTGAATACACGAACCATGACCGGAGTCACTGGATGATGTGCAGAAAAACGAAATGGTTACTGAAATCCAATGAAAAGCTCACCTTTTTCCGTCTTCCGAGGGCTTCCAGCGATCATAGAAGAGGTATAGACCGGTACCTAATCACAAATATAGTGACATTTGCGACCGGTATGACGACTGAGAGTCGGCGTTACTCACCATGTCGCGACACAATGCGTCCTACATGCTGGACCTGATGAACATATTCAAAGCTCAAGTTGACTGGGGCGGCAGGGAAGGATGTGGGAAGTGACGTTGAAGTTGAATAGCAGAACAGATATCGAGTTTGAGGTCTTGAGAAAGCCGATAATGGACTTCAAACCGTCCTTGAATGGGGTTCACAGGCGATGCTCAAGTTGGTGTGGGTTTGTCGAAGCCTCCGGGACATGAACGTTTCCGCGGTTCGGATGTGTTTGATGGTAGAGGATTGAGTGGGGTTCAAGGGAGATGCTTTCAGGCGTTGCGGAGTTTCGTGACCCAGGACGTGGGCATGGTGGCGCGTTTGAGGTCTTGCAGAATTTTGGAGATCCAGGGCGTAACTGCAGCGAGGCTTGGTGCATTGTTTGACCTTGAATATGTATCGCATAGCACACGAGAAAATCGAGGAGCAGACACCGGCGATGTAGAATTCAGACGGCAGATATGATGGGGGCGGAGCAGAAGAAGCGGGGCAACACATCGCTTGCCTTTTGAACGGAGCTTGAGGGCTTGATCGGCGACCTTGGATTTAACCAAGCGCCTGGGCGTCTGAGCTAGTTACTGATAGAGAGGGTCAGATGAGACAACGAATGGGGTAATTTCGGCGGCACAAACAGGTACAATGTGATACGAGGGATCTGCTTAATATACGAGGTATACCATTCTTTCAGAATAATTCGTGCGCAATTAGTGATGTAAAGGAATCACGAAAATGTATTTATCTTTCCATTTGGCACCTGAGGTGTTGTTTCTGTCGAATATCTCCTTGCAGGGTGAGCACTTGTTCAAACACATTAATTTTTGGGAGGGAAAGCTTACATGCAATATGAAGAGGGTGATGTTGCCAGAATTATGATTTTCTTCTCCATTGAGACACTATTGGCTCGGATGTAATCTTTCAATCAAAAATTGTTTCAACTCCCCGCACTGGTTGGGAGATTCAAGATTTTCAGCACAATTATGGTGAAAAATGTTGTTTGTTTTTCAGACATTTTGACTGAAAAAAGTAGTAAAAAATTCAAATCTTTTTCACCTCTTTTCAGCTTCCTTTTGAATTTTTCACCTCTAACTCACAAATGGTGAAAATGTTTTAAGTTTTTCACTACCTTTTTCACTGAAAAATGTCTGAAAAACAAACAACATTTTTCACCATAAATTGTGCTGAAAATCTTGATCTCCCAACCAGTGCCGCAACTTCTTCAATATGGAACCAAAGTCAAACCTAAAACAACACAGGGCATCACATTTGACGTCTCCTTCAGGGTATAAGCTTGAATTGTCCTAGTTATCCTTGTGCTGGCTTTCTTGGAGGTGGTAATGCAGTACTCATGTCTATCTTTTGCCTTGGGCTTACAAAATTTCCCCATATTGGTTTATCCTCACACACAAAAATTCTAAATAAATTCCAAATACTGCCAAATTGTCACCCATGGATCTCAGTCAGGGCTGGCACTTTTGCCATTCGTTTTTTCAGTATAAGCAGTACTCTTGCCTGCCTTTTCTCTCAACCTTACAAAAATTCCCCATATTGGATTATCACACAAATTCTGAATTAATTCAAAATTTAACTGTGCTGCCAAAATGTTGCCCATGGATCTCAATCAGGGCTGGTACTTTTGCCATTGGTTTTTTCGGTGTGAGCAGTACTCATATCTATCTTTTCCCTCAAGCTTACAAAAGTTCCCCATATTGGATTATCACACAAATTCTGAATTAATTCCAAATTTAAAGTGTGCCGCCAAAATGTTGGCCCTGGATCTCAATCAGGGCTGGCACTTTTGCCATTGGTTTTTTCGGTGTGAGCAGTACTCATGTCTATCTTTTCCCTCGAGCTTAAAAAAGTTCCCCATATTGGCTTATCCTCACACACAAAAATTCTGAATTAATTCCAGATACCGCCAAATTGTCACCCATGGATCTCAGTCAGGGCTGGCACTTTTGCCATTCGTTTTTTCAGTACAAGCAGTACTCATGCCCACCTTTTCTCTCGAGCTTACAAAAGCGCCCCATATCATATTATCCTCACACAAAAATCTTGAATTAATTCCAATTTAAACTGTGCCACCAGATGTCACCCATAGATCCTCACCATTAGGATACAAAAGGAGTCATGGGTGTGGGGGAGGGCTTCAAGGGCATGATGAGAATTTGGGGCTCTGAGATCCATGTCTTACTCAGTGGGTAGGCGGTCAAGAGTGATTTTTGGTCAGTCAAAATAGTACCGTAGTGTCATCACATGTCGCCACAACTCCGATGCCTGCACTACCACTTCTTCATTGGTATAATTAGTGTGCATTGCAAAATCTGTACAGTTCCAAAGTGACAAGGGTAGTTCACTTGTATTACACTACATTCCTCCGTCTGATGACCCCTCATCCTCTTCCTTCATCTCGTTATCCGAGGATTCTTCCTTCTCCTGAAAGTCCTTGATCACCTCTGTTGACTGCTCGATGTACCTGATAGCCGGGAGTTGAACATGGCCCCGCTGTAACTGCTGTTGGACACGCTGTGCCAGCCCATCCACCAAGGGTGCTAGTTGTTGCTGTACTATGTCAATCATCCCCTTGTCTTCAACTGGGTTTGCCTCGCGCCATTTGCGGACCACCTCTTCATCGAGAACTGGGTCTCGTGGCTCACCGGTGGTCACCGCGTGCAAAGATTGCTTTTTTCTGTTCCACCAATGCTTATCGCCCTGGCCTTGCCCACCAAACCCCCAAAAGAAGTCCATCCCTGACCACTTTTCACTCTGTAGTCGTAGACTTTGTCAGTGACAATGGAAGGGAACCAACTCTTGGAATTGATCTTGACGGTATTCGTATAATTGTCGGGCGTCTGCCTCATTGTTCCCTCCTACCACCGCTAGGTACTGCTGGTGACCACAGAATCCTCCCCAGCCCTGTTGTGTGTAGTGGGGCTGAGATCTTGGGTGAGGGAACAAGAGATTTGCTGTCCTATCAAATGCTGTGCCTGTGGTCTCTAGGTACCCTTGTTTGAAATAACCGTACAGATTGCCGTCTTTGAATGTCTCTGGGCCGGTACACATCCGTTGCTCTTCGGTGAGTAGGGTGTACGGGGTGACACCATTCTGTGATACACCAATCAACTGGAATGCCTCGTTGATCACATCAGTGAATATCTGGGAGGAGGTCTGTGGCTCATCATCAGGGAGATCCCCATACTGGGCTTCTGGGTGGAGGTCCACTGCATGGTCATATGGCGCCGGATTGCCCGTGACAACAAAGCTGCCAGAAGAGGTAGAGACTGTATCTCCCTGTCTTGCCACACTGGGCCCAATGGACTGCCATATCGTTTCCGGGATCATGTTCTTCTGTTGGTGCAGCCTCGTCTGTGTGGCTGAACTTGACCTTGATGTGTAAGGTCCGAGAGGCCCAACATGAGTGGGATTTGTTAGCATGTCATAGCACTCTTTCCAGGGAAAGCGTTGGGTGATCACAAGGACTGAGTCCACATCCCGAAACACCTTGCAATCACGGGTGCGTGCTCCGTTTTCAAAGAACAAATCCAATGCTGCTGGCTCTCCTCCAACAGCTGTGATACCGCTGAGAACTGTAGAAAGATATGTCTGCAATGCCTCTTGTGGTAAATCTTTATAGTCAGCCTCCATCATCTGGCCACCCACAGCAGGTCGCATGCTCGTTATGTGTGCTAGAGCATTCACGAAGCTGACCCGTTGGACCCGAGGCATGTTAAGCTGGATGGGTAGAAAATGTGATGCCAGGCGATGTTAGGGGAAACCGCTCTTTATACCTGAATGATTCCTAACCCTAACAAGCGGGAGCCCTGAAACATCAAATTTAATCCCTGGTAACGCGGCTGCCTAGTCTTAAACCTTAACTTTATTGCCAGCGGTCAGCAGAAAAACTCCCCTGGAAAACCCCTTTTGGGTGATGGTCATCGGCAGTGTTCCTGCCGCGATGGACAACTCTCACCAAACGGGTAGCCAAACATTCCTAGCGTAAGCGGTGATGAAATAGTTCAAGTTTATGGAACACTGCTTACATGTAATATCCAGTGGACTTAAGCCGGGGATGTCATTGGAACCATGGTGGGGGTGTGTCAGTGCATGCCTCTCTATTAGTTACATACTAGAAATACATCTAATCAGTAGCTGTACATAGTTGTGCGGTCTAGCCGTAAGTCTTATCGACTTATGCATGACCACAGCATCTGTCTAAACGTTGGACTGTGTTTCACCGGGATGTAATCAGCACAAGCTATGCTTGCGTACAGCGCACTTCTCGGTTAACATCCGATCAAGGCAATGCCTGGGCCCCGGCATAGATACTGACATAAGATAGAGACAAAACAGGTCAGCAAAAGGGGATCTTTAAAATGCTGACACACTGGGTCCACCATTCTTAACCAGAGCCCATCTGCGTATGAGATGGAGCCAGGAAATCACCACTGCAGTTGGTGATTTCCTGGCTACATGTCATGCACACAGAGGGTTAGGGTGGGTAGAGATATCATGGGGTGGTGGTGGTTGCGGAGAGAGATGCAAAAGTGATGTGTAACAGCTGTCAGTCAGTGTTATATAGCCCCGCCGCTATTTAGTCATTGATGGCTTAACGACCCGCCCATGTATTTCTCAGGTGAAGTGAGACCAAAATGAGGTGGGGTATGGTCCTAGAAGTGTTATTTGAGCACGTTCCAATGGTTCTGGTTTCGGAAGGATCGCTTCAGTCATTGCTTTGCTATTTGCTATTTAGTCATTGTGGCTTAGGTACTAGCCCATGTATGTCTCAGGTGAAGTGAGACCAAAATGAGATGGGGCATGATCCTAGAAGTGTCATTTGAGTGTGTTCCAACAGTTGTGGTTTTGGCACAATTGCTTCAGTCATTGCTTTTATATTTGCTATTTAGTCATTGATGGCTTAGGTACTAGCCCATGTATATCTCAGGCACCAAAATGAGGTGGGCCCCTGTATGATCCTAGAAGTGTTATTGAGCACCCTCCAGCGGTTCGGGTTTCGGAAGGATCACTTCCGTCATTGCTTTGCTATTTGCTATTTAGTTATTGATGGCTTAGGTACCAGCCCATGCATGTCTCAGGTGAAGTAAGACCAAAATGAGATGGGGTATGGTCCTAGAAGTGTTATGTGAGCGTATTCCAATGGTTCTGGTTTCGGAAGGATCGCTTCAGTCATTGCTTTGCTATTTGCTATTTAGTCATCATGGCTTAGGTACTAGCCCATGTATGTCTCAGGTGAAGTGAGACCAAAATGAGATGGGATATGGTCCTAGAAGTGTTATTTGAGTGTGTTCCAACAGTTGTGGTTTTGGCACAATCACTTCAGTCATTGCTTTTACATTTGCTATTTAGTCATTGATGGTAGGTACTAGCCCATGTATGTCTCAGGTGAAGTGAGACCAAAATGAGGTGGGGTATGGTCCTGGAAGTGTTATTTGAGCACCCTCCAATGGTTCTGGTTTCGGAAGGATCACTTCAGTAGTTGCTTTGCTATTTGCTATTTAGTCATTGTGGCTTAGGTACCAGCCCATGCATGTCTCAGGTGAAGTGAGACCAAAATGAGATGGGGTATGAATCTAGAAGTGTTATTTGAGTGTTCTAACAGTTGTGGTTTCGGCACAATCGCTTCAGTCATTGCTTTGCTATTTGCTATTTAGTCATTGTGGCTTAGATAGCTACTAGCCCATATATGTCTCAGGTGAAGTGAGACCAAAATGAGGTGGGGTATGGTCCTAGAAGTGTTACTTGAGTGTGTTCCAACAGTTGTAGTTTTGGCACAATTGCTTCAGTCATTGCTTTTATATTTGCTATTTAGTCATTGATGGCTTAGGTACTAGCCCATGTATGTCTCAGGTGAAGTGAGATCAAAATGAGGTGAGCCCCTGTATGATCCTAGAAGTGTTATTTGAGCACCCTCCAGCGGTTCTGGTTTCGGAAGGATCGCTTCCATCATTACTTTGCTATTTGCTATTTAGTCATTGATGGCTTAGGTACCAGCCCATGCATGTCTCAGGTGAAGTGAGACCAAAATGAGGTGGGGTATGGTTCTAGAAGGGTTATTTGAGTGCCCTCTAGCGGTTCTGGTTTCGGAAGGATCGCTTCAGTAGTTGCTTTGCTATTTGTTATTTAGTCAATGATGGCTTAACTACCAGCCCATGTATTTCTCAGCTAAAGTGAGACCAAAATGAGGTGGGATATGTATGGTCCTAGAAGTGTTATTTGAGCACATTCCAACGGTTCTGGTTTCGAATGGATCACTTCAGTCATTGCTTTGCTATTTGCTATTCAGTCATCGTGGCTTAGGTACCAGCCAATGCATGTCTCAGGTGAAGTGAGACCAAAATGAGATGGGGGTATGGTCCTAGAAGTGTTATTTGAGCGCCCTCCAATGGTTCTGGTTTCAGAAGGATCACTTCAGTAGTTGCTTTGCTATTTGCTATTTAGTCATTGATGGCTTAGGTACCAGCCCATGCATGTCTCAGGTGAAGTGAGACCAAAATGAGGTGGGTATGGTTCTAGGGGTGTTATTTGAGCGCCCTCTAGCGGTTCTGGTTTCGGAAGGATCGCTTCAGTAGTTGCTTTGCTATTTGTTATTTAGTCAATGATGGCTTAACTACCAGCCCATGTATTTCTCAGCTAAAGTGAGACCAAAATGAGGTGGATATGTATGGTCCTAGAAGTGTTATTTGAGCACGTTCCAACGGTTCTGGTTTCGAATGGATCGCTTCAGTCATTGCTTTGCTATTTGCTATTCAGTCATCATGGCTTAGGTACCAGCCAAATGCATGTCTCAGGTGAAGTGAGACCAAAATGAGATGGGGTATGGTCCTAGAAGTGTTATTTGAGTGCCCTCCAATGGTTCTGGTTTCGGAAGGATCACTTCAGTGGTTGCTTTGCTATTTGCTATTTAGTCATTGATGCCTTAGGTACCAGCCCATGCATGTCTCAGGTGAAGTGAGACCAAAATGAGGTGGGGTATGGTTCTAGAAGTGTTATTTGAGCGCCCTCTAGCGGTTCTGGTTTCGGAAGGATCGCTTCAGTAGTTGCTTTGCTATTTGTTATTTAGTCAATGATGGCTTAACTACCAGCCCATGTATTTCTCAGCTAAAGTGAGACCAAAATGAGGTGGGATATGTATGGTCCTAGAAGTGTTATTTTGAGCACATTCCAACGGTTCTGGTTTCGAATGGATCGCTTCAGTCATTGCTTTGCTATTTGCTATTCAGTCATTGTGGCTTAGGTACCAGCCCATGCATGTCTCAGGTGAAGTGAGACCAGAATGAGATGGGGTATGGTCCTAGAAGTGTTATTTGAGCGCCCTCCAATGCTTCTGGTTTCGGAAGGATCGCTTCAGTAGTTGCTTTGCTATTTGCTATTTAGTCATTGATGCCTTAGGTACCAGCCAATGCATGTCTCAGGTGAAGTGAGACCAAAATGAGATGGGGTATTGTCCTAGAAGTGTTATTTGAGTGCATTCCAACGGTTCTGGTTTCGTAAGGATGGCTTCAGTGGTTGCTTTGCTATTTGCTATTTATTCATCATGGCTTAGGTACTAACCCATTTATGTCTCAGGTGAAGTGAGACCAAAATGAGGTGAGATATAGTCCCACAAGTGTTATTTGAGCGTTCTGATTTTGGAAGGATCGCTTCAGTGGTTGCTTTGCTATTCACTATTTAGTCAATGATGGCTTAGGCACCAGCCCATGTATGTCTCAGGTGAAGTGAGACCAAAATGAGGTGGAGTCTGGTCCTCGAAGTGTTATTTGAGTGCATTCCTACAGTCCTGGTTTCGGAAGGAGTACAATCACTTCAGTGGTTGCTGTTGATAGGTCTTGTACCAAAACACGCATGAAGACACTAGTTTTCATTTCATTTTGCACCTATCCCCAGGCAGAAGTGAGGCATTAGAATATGAGTGTACACCCTCCCGGGGGTGGTAGGCTACACTATTGATGGCCGAAAGTCAGTGTAACAGCTCAACTAAGAAGGATTGAGGAGACTTGACATGGCAGCCCAAAAGGCTGTTACATCCTGACCATGATATTCTACACTGAGCTATAGATGGTGGTGGGAAACCATTATCTTATGCGCTGGAGGCAAAACATCAGGAAACTACTATGAATTATTGGCTTGTCACTTCAATGGCCACTGAATAGTCTGATGACTATTAAAACAAGATATACGAAGTCAGGATTGGTACAACCACATTAGGGCCGGCAGAGATATACCAACTGATTAGATTGGGATGAAGACAGGTAACTGAGTTAACCATCACTGTAGTTACTCGGGCAGATCTGACCGTTAGAAAGATGTGAACCTCACATCAAGGATTTACTGATATGATTGATGAGGATTGTCACTACAGAATAACGCCGCACTATATTCCACTAGTCACTATGCTATATTGTCATTCTGCTTGATATGTACTATGAGTTCCACTGAGCTTGTGAAGTATGAGACTGATACAGGAGTTGAATAGGAATTGACTAAGACTGAGTTGACCAGTCAGCAATGACTAAAATATTGACTTGCTCAGTCAGAAAGATGGAAACCAAGACAACTAAGCACGTCTTATGGTGTGCTAGAGAAATACATGTGGACTAGCCCCCGGTAGCAGGTCATAATATCCATGGTTGAAAATGTCTTCTACGCCATTGGCCATTCACTACTCGGGCTCCCACCCTTTATTGTTCCTATTCATTCCGTCTATCTCCTTTACTTCTCTCTGGAATGTATAAAAGCCAGCTGTGTACTCTGTATTAGCCAGTAAACTATCCCCCAGATATACAGGCAATATAGTAGACTCTAGATTTGTGAAAGAAATCAGATATGACTTGCAGATGCACAGAAAAGACTAAGAGATACGGGACATCGAAAAGACTACCAATTGCATTGATAGAAGAGCCCCGCTCAACCTGCACCAACCCGTCTCCTGTAGCAGCGCTTTAGGCCTCCAGGACTAAGACTTGTTGTGAAAACTGTACTCTCTCGTCTCCTTTAGCAGCGCTTTAGGCCTCCAGGCCTAAAGACTAGTTTGTGCACGTAGAAGTAAAACTGCCGCCTTCAGTGTAACTGTCTGCGCCTTAGCCCAGTGTCCACCTTCTGTGTAACCGTCCCCGTTTCGTTGATACCGCCGCCATTCATGCAGTGTTGGTTGATATTGAAGTAGTGTCTGTCTGTTGATAGTCTGCCCTATCTTCTGCTTCTTGGCTAGCTGCCAGTAGTGTTAGGTTCTGCCACTCACAAAGAAACTGAAGACTTGAACAGTCTAAGGTTTAACTTGAGTCTTGATATCCTGTTGGCGTGAAGTCCATGCTACCCTAGCATAACCGCGCATAAACCGCATAGTTGCTATTGAAACAAAGCCTTATTCCAACCTTGCACACCCTCTTGACAGGTGATAAGTACCCTACTTCCCCGAACACACACACACACAAGTATTAGGATTAGGATTAGTGATTGTTTTTGGTTTTGGTTGGTTTGAGTAGAGTGACTAGTTCGCTTTTCTCACTAGTCAATCCATTAGATTTCATGGCTGCACCCAGTGCACCATTTCAACGCGGCTTGGGAGGGCTTGATACAGTGCCGTGAGGCTAATAAGGTGACTTAGTTGTTGTATGTAGGTGGTGAGGTGAAAAAACCCTACCTGAATGACTACTTCCTTGCTCGTGTTCACTGGTGCTTCACCAGGTGTTGGCGTCTCGGGGTGGATGGGGACATCGTGGTCTGCTGGAGCTGTGTTCTCCTGCCGGTGAGTCAAAGTTATTAGTGGTGAGTCATCGTGGTGTTGTTGGCGGCAAGGTCATCGAAACACTCACGATCCATTGGAGTCGGAGGCGATTCGCTAGACATCATCTTCTGGGGATGGGTGAGGACTGCGTTCTCCTGCTGGTGGGTCAGGCTCATCAGCGGCCGCTTTAAATTGATACATTCAGTAAAGTTATTGTACCTGAGTCTTTGCGGTGTTGTCGATGGCGAGGTCGTCGACACGCTTGCTATCCATTGGAGTTGTAGCTGTGTTTGTCTGCGTATGCAAGCACAAGAAAAATCAGTTCTGGGCGACATGATTTGAGCGGGAATAACATACCTGGGTCTCCGCTGTGGTTTGGCCCTGCATGTTGAGAGTGCCCTCGTCGCCGATAGGTGTGTCGGCCACTGCAGGTGTAGCTATCTACAGGTGTACACAAGTTAGTTCTGAGATTGAAAGATGTGAGGCAGTACAAAACTACCTTGGATTTAGTTTTCGATGTTTTTTTTCCTCGTGGCCTGGGGTTTCTTCTGGGCGGAGAACTCTGGTACTGTCCTGGGAGAAGATCCAAAAGCATGCCAAGGATGGCATTTGTGGTATGAGTCCTTTTTTGTACTTTCACCTCACCGACAAGTATTCTCTCCTCTCGGATCCATCATATTCCCCTTTACCACACCAGCGCCAGTGCCAGCAAAAATTCGCGTACCCCCCAAAAACTATAGTGATGAGTTTGGGAATCTCACCACTTTCCTCCGCGGCACTCCTGCTGCCTCTCTCAGGAACTTCCCTGACTCAGCAGAGATTCACCTTGCATTGCTGTTAACAGCTCTGGAATTCACGCAGGGAGTCAGCCATATGAACCAACTCTGCAGGCCCACCCATACAGTGATAGTGGGGATTGTTCACACGTGCAATCCCAATTCGAGAGCCCTTTTGGTTTGGGATGCCAACATCCTCTGCACAGAGCCGAATAGGACCAAGGAATCTCTCGACACCAGTACACGGGATGCTCTGAGGCAGGCCCGGAACAATGATCGCTGCCCGAATTCCCAGACCTTCTGGATCAACAAAGGGCAGAAGCGGAACCATGACAACATATGCCTCAAGCTGACTCTGAAGGAAATACTGAGAATCACTTGTGAAGGGTTGAGGATCGGGAAGGGAGAAGATGGTGCTGTTCAGAAGATTCCAGGTTTTATTCAGGTCGATGATGACTGAATGAGCAGATAGAGTTTGGGCCGGGGTTTTCTTATGTGCAAAGAGTAGCCATACCTGTGTACCTGATCAGAGGTCCCCACACACACATAATATGTACTGCCAAGATGTTGATGAGGAAGCTCAACCAAACCCTGCACTTTTGCTATTAGTGTTTTTTGTAGAAGCAGCACTCATGGCTACCTCCTCCCTCAGCCAGATCAAAGGTCCCCATATTTGATCTTTGTCGCACGTGAAAATTCGATTTTATTCTAAATTTAAAACACACCGCCAAGATGTTGATGATGAAGCTCAACCAAACCCTGCGCTTTTGCCATTGGTTTTTTTTGTCAGAGAAGCACTCATAAATACCTTCCCACTCGGCTAGTTCAAAGGTCCCCATATCCACTTTTCAGTGCACACCAGCATTCTGTCTTTAACCTATACCGCCAAGATGTTGATGAGGAGGCTCAACCAAACCCTACACTTTTGCTATTGGTTTGTGTTGTATAAGTAGCACTCATAACTAACTCCCCCCCCATCCAGATCAAAGGTCCCCATATTTGATCTTTGTTGCACACAAAAATTCCGATTTTATTCTAAATTTAAAACACACCGCCAAGATGTGATGAGGAAGCTCAACCAAACCCTGCGCTTTTGCTATTGGTTTTTTTTGTAGGGAAGCACTCATAACTACCTTCCTACCTAGCTAGATCAAAGGTCCCCATATCCGCCTTTCAGTGTATACAAGCATTCCATTTTTAAAACATACTACCAAGATGTTGATAAGGAAGCTCAACCAAACTCTGTGCTTTTGCTACTGGTTTTTTTGTAGAAGCAGCACTCATAACTACCTTCCCCCTCAGCCAGATCAACTGTCCCCATATTTGATCTTTGTTGCACACAAAAATTCCGATTTTATTCTAAAATTAAAACACACCGCCAAGATGTGATGAGGAAGCTCAACCAAACCCAGCCCTTTTGCTATTGGTTTTTTTTTGTAAGGGAAGCACTCATAACTACCTTCCCACTCAGCTAGATCAAAGGTCCCCATATCAAATTTTCAATGCATACGAGCATTGCATTTTAAAACAAACCACCACGATGTTGATGAGGAAGCTCAACCAAACCCTGCACTTTTACTATTGGTTTTTTTGTAGGAGAAACACTCATAACTACCTTCCCACTCAGCTAGATCAAAGGTCCCCATCTCCCACCTTTCAGTGCACAAGAGCATTCCGTCTTAAAACATACTGCAAAGGTGTTGATGAGGACGCTCACACCAAACCCTGCACAGTACAAGCCAGGATCAGGATGCTGGAAGGCCCAGCACTGGGTCCAGATTGGTGAATTTTCGGATAATTCTATTTGAAAACCCAGATTCCAGCGGAAACCCCACTTAGCCGAGAACCCCTTGCCAATGTCTAATTGGAAGCCCTCGGCCATCACGGCTAATTGCCGACGGAGTTGGAAATCCGGATCAACCAAACTTAAGCGATGTGTTGTGCATCTTGCACTACCACAACATCCTTCAGCGCGCCTCGCATCCAACAAGCAGATGACAAACCTTTACAATTTACAGACCTTCTCATTCTGGGTAGCTCTTTTTGCGTGGAAGAATGTCCGGAAGGCCCCGGGAAGCTTCGCCAAAGGGTTGTCCTAGCCATCAAAAACCCCAATTTTTTTGACGTATGTTGCTGATTGCAACCTCATTTCCTGCCCGTTGGGGCTGAAATCATGCGGAACATATGCGAACGGCATAGGGCTACGCAGCTATATAATTCCTGGCCCCAATATTCCAGCCAAGGCGTGGGAAAATGGATTGATTCCCGATAAAAAATTAGGTTTTTGAGGGCGACTTTGGGGGTAAATTTTTACAAAACCCGCCCCTAGCGACACAGGCGTAGATCCTGCGCTGATTTTGAGTCTTGGAGGACCTACTAGGACCTTTTGCGCAACTTTCTGCGTATTCAGAAAAATTCCAGCGATCAAACTAGCTTTCAGGATTTGCTGTGCGTCTTATTTGAACCTTTATTGTGAATGCATTGAGCACTGCTTACAGCCAACGAAATTTGGATGAAACTCGCCATAAACAGATTATGGTTCCACTTGTCTGTCATCTCTCACAAAGGTCGGCCGAAAGACAGCGAGAAACCCTTGGAAGCCGGGGTTCCAAATAACGCATTTTTGCCGAGAGGAGTTTCCGCTGGAATCCGGGTTTCCAAATAGAATTATCGATGGGCCGTAATTAAATTTGAAGGACAACAAAATTTGCGTCGGAAGGAGTGAAATAGTGCATTGAATATAATTTTGTATTCTCCATGGCATGGAAGACGGCGTTGAGCGAGCAATTTCGCTCTGGCGAAAGGTTCTAAGGTCTGCGGTTGTTTGTCATTATTTATCTCGCTTGCCTTTTGGCCTCCTCCCACCATAATCGCGCTGCGCTCCTTCGTCCCACGCGTCAAAGCACGATATATGCGGCCCAGGCGGTATTTATTACGTGCCGCCACGCCC